>APFE030736541.1:86683-103458 GCA_000404065.3 Pinus taeda | reverse complement strand
GAACTAGTCTATAATCAGGTCACTGTGGGAGATTTCGCATAACTCTTCCTTGGAGAATCCAATTTGGATCAAACTGGTGGCATTGGAAAGAGGACACAGAGGGCTACCACAGGTCACAATTTCTGAACTGGATGTTCTGAAAGTACAAAGATACATCAGAGGCAATATTGAGCTCCTACAAAGTGAAAAAAAAAGTTGTGTAGATTCTTTTAAATTTTTGCTTAAGATTGGTTTGAAAATTTATTTTGAAGGAATTCAAAGGGCTAGTAGAGCATTACTATCGGTAACTGATGCCCCAAGGAAAGAAAATGCAAACACCTAGTAAGGAACCTGAAAGCTCTAGCACGAATCATGAAGAAGAGTAAGAAATGCTACATGATATATCAAGATTACAAGAACAAGTGCAGCAAATGTCACTCTCACAATTAGTACTAGTGTAACCCCTTATTGTTATTAGTACAACCCACTTATTATATTGATGTACCCATGTAGTGCCCATATTGTTACTATTGTGCCCCATATAAGCCCACTATTGTTATTATTGTGCCATTACATTATTATTGTTATGTCAGCTCTGATTATGTTATGACCCCTTAGACTCCTATATATAGAAATGAGGTCTTTTCATTTGTATCATTTAAGAATTGTTCATTTATGTAATGTAAAGGAGGTTGCCCCCTCAAAGACGCTGAATTCTAAGGCATTGATCTATCTTTTCTATATTTTCTTAAGCTGGTTTCATAACAGGGCCTGACCCAGGTTCAGAGTTAATTAGCCAAACAAATCCCTACACTATTGGCCCTTTTGGCAACAGCTTGTGGAGCACGGACTGAGGTCTCACTCGAAGTAGTATGGGGGTGATGCTGGAACTAGGTTTCTGCATCCTTGAGATGTCTGAGGGGTCGATTTATTCCAACTGTGAATACCTTCGCACAGGTCACTTCGTGCACTGTCCTGACCTTCGAGACCTTCGTGATCTATTATAATTGCCTTCGCACAACCCTAACTAGGGGTTGAGGAGATTTCGCGTTGTTAAGGCAACGATTTGTGCTATTTCCCCAGTCACACCACATATCTTACTTATCTTCTTATAACTATTATTTAACTTCACGCACGCAGATACTTTATCTTATATTTAATTAATAAACATAATCATATATGTTCACACATCATATAAACATGAGAAATGTAATTTATACCCAATACATTCAATGCAAAAAATAATAAATATATACATAGAAATGGTATAAAACTTCTCTTTCTTAATGCTTCAATCAGTTACAAACTTAACCTGCCCTGCACACTCAGCTGTAGGGGTCTGCGCACTCAGTTACGGATTACTAGGCCTCTACGCACTTAGTTGCAGAGCCTTCTCCTACTCTATGACCCAACGACTCGACTCTACACTTATATAAGACTCATCTCTTCATCCTTCCTTTTTCCATTGATTCCCCCCTTTACAACTTAGAGCCTCACTCTATTTATATAGTCCCATGGTCCATGGACCATGGGTAGATTTCTAAAGTAGACATTACATTACAAAAATGAGGGCGGAAAACCTTATTACTCATTTACAAGTTCGCGCTCCGCGCCCACAAAACGCAGAGTCTTACGTCAAATCTAGTCAAAATATGGGCTTTAAGCCCCAAAACTTCCCTTGGGGGATCCTGCACCCAACACGTTTGTTGAGAAAACGGTAGACCTGACTCCACCTTTAGTTAACCGTACCTTTTTGGTAGAGAGTGAACCTCATACTGCTCAGGTTCTTTTGGTTTCTTCAATTTCGAATGAATTGGAGAGAAATCCTCCTGTTCTCGAGGTACATGAGAGTAGTTCTCCTATTCCCACAGAGAAAGAGATCAACGCTCTCGTTCCTACGACACCCCTTTGAGTAGTTTTGTCACTTCTTTTGATTGGAGTCAACTGGCAGGATATCATCTTTCATATTATGTGCCTTTCCAGATTACGGTACAGGCTTGCCATATGACCATACCTAGCTTAGTCATAGATGAGGGCACATCTGTCAGCATCCTGTCCTAAACTGCTTGGAAAGATTTAGGTTTTCCTCAGCTTGTCCCGTAACCGAGAATATGTTATCTTTTAACAGAGGAACTAGTCAACCATTAGGGATCCTTCCTAAGTTACCTATTAGTTTGGGAGGAAAGATTGTCTATATAGGCCTGATCATTGTCCAAGGCCCTTTAGATTTTAATCTACTCCTTGGTTGTGATTATGTTTATGTCATGGGAGCCCTTATTTCTTCCCTCTTTTGAGTGATGTGTTTCTCGCATGAAGGAAACATTGTGATTACTGATAAGCTTACATTCATTGGTCTTGAATCAACTCCCACTCGATAATAATCCCTAAATGGTTCTCGTATGCAAGCCGTATTACCCCCGCCATAGGCTAATTACGTGACCACCTGTTCCATGCCCGCATCTACTGGTGATCTAGTAGGTGATGTAGCACACCATGTACTGTGGGCATTGGTGCCTGATTTTTCATTTGGATCCTCGGACATGTATCCCTTCCAAAGTGTTGTTCTCCCATCTGATGAGAACCTCTTGGAAGCCATGGCCTCTCTTGGTCTGTGATCAAGGGATATGGAGTAGAGTTCCTTGTCTTGTGTCAAGCTCCTTAAAAAATGAAACAAAGGATATGAGGATAGTTCTTTTACTATGTAAACCTCATTAAAAAATGAAATAGGTCTCTTGGAGCAAAGTTCCATGTTTTGTGTCAAGATCCTTAAAAAATAAAACAAGGATCTTGGAGCAGATTTTCTTGTCTTGTGTCAAGCTCGTTAGAAAATGAAACAAGGACTATGAGGATAATTATTTTACTATGTCAACCTTGTTGAAAAATGTAATAGGTGTCATGAGCATGGTTCTTTTCCTGTGTCAAGATCGTTAAAAAATGAAACAAATCCCCTTCCAATTCAAGTCTTTGATTAGACCTCGTAAAGTCCCACTAGAGTCTTTCACTTGATCTCGTGAGTGAACCTTCATTCGATCCACTTAGGTGAATGCAATGAAGTTTATGGGGAATGTACCTCGAATTGAGTCATTATGCTAGGGGAATGCAAACTTATCTCAAGCATAGTTTATATTTGTTTCAAGATTGTGTAAAAATGAAACCAAACCCAAGCATAGTTTGTTTCCGTTTCAAGCTTGTGTAAAAATGAAACCAAATATAAGCATAACTTTTTCTCATGTTTCAAGCTTGTGAAAAAATGAAACCATCTTTAAGTATACTCAAGCATAGTTTCTGATGTTTCAAGATTGTCTAAAAATGAAACCATTCCCACTTTACATCTCGTGATTGTTGTTTTTATCAGCCGCTTTTTGCTAGGTGAGCCTTGGTTTTTTTCCTTTCCACCGTTACCATCTCTTTGGCCGATCATACACTTTCACTTGGTTGTTTACCCTTGCCTGAGGAACATTTGCAATGTGTGGTGTTATTAGTGAGCCTCTTGACCATTACATGTTTTGAGAAGTTCTATCATTACCAGAACCAATTGTTATCCTTTTATATCACTCGTTCCTCCAGGTGGAGTCATCTTTAAGCTCTTTTTTGACTCTCTAAATATGAAAAGATTTCCGAGTACTTGGCCTTTTGAACTCGTTAAATTAAATGAATTGATGTCATCTTAGTATACGTTTACCCCTTTTTCGGGCTAAGATTGACTATTTATGAAAAAGGTACACCTTGATCGACATGGTCAAGAGGTTCTCTCGAATATTGTTTTCTACCTTTTCGGGTTTGAGGGACAAATTACGAAAAGGGACCAGGGACCTGTTGGAGTTTTCTTTTTTCGTCTCCTTTTCAAACTCTCTAAATATGAAAAAGATACCGAGTTATTCTTACTTCAAACTCATTAAAAATTAAATGGCAAAAGACTTGTCACCATGATGAGACAGAGTTTCTCCTTCCTAGGAATCGTAAAGCTTAGTAGGATGGATTCATCCGAAGGGTGAACTTATACGGCAAGCATATGATATCCTCTTCAAGATTTTGTAAAAAGAAAGAGGTACCCACTAGAAATAGTGGGGAAAAAGTGAAAGTGAAACATCTCGTGTATATGCAACATGTCACTCTAGAACATGACACTCATCTATTTCTCGTATCAAGTTTGGGATATCTTCACTCAGTCACTTGTCCTTACAGGTTTGGGTGATCCATTTTGCTTCTAATTTGACTATTCCACTTCGTCATTATGACCCTTGGTCCCATGTTAAGTCAAATGCTACCACACTCTAGAGTCATGTTGCCAATATGTTCAAGAGAATTCCTATTTGCAGTCTATTACCTATACATTTTCCGACTCTTTTTTAGAGTCTTGGATCCTACTCATTTCATTCCACTTTATTCCTTGTTTCGTGTCGATGATGGGAGACTCATTATGACTCTCCTTCAACAGTTCACTTCCTGTTGACTTTAGCTCATTATCTAGGAAGATGACTTAGAAACGCCCTTCGAGTACCTTAGAGCTTGCATGCCTTAATGGCAATTTCTTCGCATCCAACAATAGGTTTTCGCTATTGACCTTCGATTGGGTAATTCCACAAGTGTTTGAAATCAGCTGTGTTTTGACATTCATGGATTGTATTGTCGTACCTTGAGAGCCATTGTCATTATGGATGGTTCCTCTCGTGCCTGTTAATGGTCCACAACAATGGCCGATAATTAGGTGGTTTTCTAGCATGTTCGATTGTGACACATTCATTCGCATGTTAGGATTCGTACTTTGATCGGGTTGGGATGGAGCGTAAGACCCTGAGTCCTATTTGATATGACTTAGGATGCGTGGCGTTATGTGTTATTCATGATTGTACACATGTTTCTGCTATACAGATGGTTGTGACAATACCATGGGACTTTATATTTATGATGATGATCCCTCTATATCGGATGGTTGCGTCCATACCTTGGACCTTAGATTTACATATGATCCTTTTCAATTAGATGATTGTGCCCATCCCATGGATCCTTTCATATAGTCCTTATTATTCGGATGGTTGCATCCATCCCATGGATTCATGTTTTGATATCAGATATGTATATGTGTATGCATCCTTGATTTGTAGGTCTCTTGACAATGTTTGTTCTTGTCCTTGCAAAAGCTCATAAAGCATCTTAACCATCACTCCTCGTTATGCCTTCATGCTTTAGGGAGAATTTGTTACACAATATTTTGTCACGCCTCTTGTACTTCCCTGTGACATACCCCGAAGTGCCTGAAACATGACTGTAATGCAATGTACTCATTCATATATGCAGTTCATAGGCTTCCTAAGACATTGATTGGAAAATGTCTTGAGCTTTCCCTAAAGGAAATAAATCTTAAACCCTAATTTGAGAATCATCACCCTTATGAGGCTAAAAACCACGATGATCGCATGTTTCACTATACTCGACCTATGATGGAATCGTTCTGGTTACTTGTATACCCGCAATGATCCCAAAAAGAAAATTTTTCCAAAGAGGATGAGAAGCTTCGTGATCTAGAAGCTTCCAGAGCGGCGAGCTAGAGGTTGTTTGGCGTAGATGAGGTCAAATTATACCAAATTGGCCTCTTGGTCTTATCCCTATGAGCTAATTCCTTGAGATGAGGGCTTACTCCTATCTTTGGAGAGACCCTAACTCCCTTTCCCAGCCTATATATTTAGCCTCTCCCATTCCCAAATTATTGGTCAAGTTAGAGGCTGGTTGGTCTATGTCTATTTGCACCCTTATGCCTATATGCTACTCATTTAGGTTGGATAAGGAGTGCTTGGAGAGCTTAGCTTGGACTTGGATTTTCATTCAAGGAGAGCCTATCAACATCAAGTCTTGGTTGTATTTTTACCATCAATATACAACTGTTGGTTCATTTTCCCTAAATGTGTATCCTCATGTATCATTTAGCTTAACATTCCTTGATCAGTTAAGTAGGTTGATTTTGAATATGCTATTTGTATTTGCATGCCTTGTTGTGTCTTGATCTCTTGTGCAAGTGCATAAATGCTGAAAGCAGCAAGAACGAGCTCGTGACATGAGTGATTCAAGGCCGTCAATAAAGGAGATTGAGATAGCATTAGAATGAGGTAGGTCATCTTCTTCGTTTGTCTTTTCAATTGAAACCTAGGAAAGTGTCTAGTAGATTGTCTCTTCGGTTGCTAGACCCACTCATTGGGCTAGAGGGATCGTCTCTGTCTGTAGAGAGGATTAACCTTGACAACACATAAATCCAACCGATATCCAATGGATCGAAAAGAAACAAGAGGATAAATGCCCAAAACAAGTCAAAAATGCCTCTCAACAAAATAAATCCAATCCAAGGAAATTACACATCAAAAGGCAAATATGGACCAAAACGAGTCAGTCGAGAGAAAGACAACATAGATCCAAAGCAGAGACAAAAAATTTCAGAGATTAAATTTTAATTTTCAAGGCTAGAAGACCAGTTGCATGTATAAGCTGTGCATATAATGATCGATCGTTGGATCGTAATAACAAGCTAGAAACCAACAAGACTTAGTAAAAAAAACATAGTGATATGCTAGTGACCAAAGAAAAAAATAAAAAATTCTGAAAAAAAATCATGAAAAATAAAAATAAAAATACTGAATACTTAGGTAATTAAGCCCTGAAAACAACTGCAAAAAGTCAGAAAAATTCAAGGAAGCTCATAACTTGTAATAGGAGAGAAATCAATAAAGACCCAAGGTAAAGCATATAAGAAACAAGAATTCTCTCATTGAAAGTGCTAGTATTGTTGAATGAAATTTACATGCAAGGAGCTATTGTTCCATGATCTATTGTCCGCATAAGATGACTAAACAACAAGAGAATAATAGCCAATGGATAGACAACCAAATCCCAACCCAATGCTCATACATGCATAAATCAAACTATTCTAGATTCTACAAAAGAAAGAGCACGCACCTGACCTCCTCCTTGATCGGTGAAGGGTTTTGAATTCGTAGCAAAATCCTCACACTCCACTCAAGCGATCTACTTCATTTTCACTTGATATCAACACCTACACACAACCACAAACAATCAAGGATGACAAGTGATCTTCCTCTAACCCCCTTTCCTCTAGGTGATATTATATAGGTTCATTCTATCCTTTGGGAGAACATATCTAGACACCTAGGGGCTTGAGAAGTTAGGAAACTTCTACAAAAATGGACCCCTAGCCAACTCATACACAAGTGGGTCAATTTGATCTACTTGGGAATGAAAAAATCTAGTAACCTTTACCAGAATTATGAGCTTTTTCTGAATTATCTCAATTATGAAATAATTATTATCTTATAACTATAATATTTTGGCAAATAATTATGAGGAATTGATCAATTATTTAATTTCACCCTTTTAACATGGGATAAATCTCACATAAGTAAAATGAAAGGTGAAGGGGATGCATTTGAGCTAACAACTGAGGTAATTTGATGTTGGGTCTCTCTTACTATAATGGAGTGGAAAATAGGGTTATAACATTCTTGATGACCTCCTTTGTATATTCATGATAAGTCTTGGATGTGTTTCATATTCATTCTCCCATAGCTTGGACGATATGGAGTCTCCCTTTTGATTTTGATATTCAATATTCCATCGTGATCTTGTGTCCCTTCATCTTCTTGCTGGATGATCTCTTTGTCTCTCTAATTTTACAAGTATGTTCTTACATGATCTCATTGGAATCCTCCTTGAGCACCATCCTATCATGTCAAGATACAATACCTAGATTAAATTCACTCATAACAAGATCACATCAGTCTGGAAATATTATATTCTATAATTTTCTTCATGCATTTCATTGATGGAGTCTAGGGCAGAGTGCAATATTGAGGACGAGGCTTAAGGATTGCGTAGTGCATAGTTCCAAAAGGTAGTGATGGAGGTCTAGCCACTGTGACTATGAAATGCATAGTAATTGAGGGACATGGAAGCAAAATTTCATACTTGAGGGAGCCAATGAGGCAAGGGACAATGCTTTCTCACTGTGATTAAAAAATGTGTAGTTCGACTGGGACGAAAGAGATAGAGGACTGCATAGTTGAGAAACTTAGTGAGATAGTGAAGAAGGCTTACTCACTGTGATTGCACAATGCACAGTCAAGGGAGATAGTGATGCGGTGAGGTAGGCTTTCTCACTGTGATTGCGTGTTATGAGACCAACTCACAAAAAGATAGAAAATATAGATGAACACCTTAGAAATAAGCCTCTTCGAGGGGTGAAACCTCCTTTACATTATACAAATGAACAATTATTTGATGATACAAATGACAAGACCTCCTTTCTATATATAGGAGTCTAAGGGGTCATAAAATAATCAGTGCTGACATAACAATAATAATCTAAGGGCACACTAATATAAATAGTGGGCTTCTATGGTGCACAATAATAACAATATGGGGACTGTATGAGCACAACAATATAATAAGGAGGTTGTACTAATAACAATAAGGGGTTACAGTAGTAGTAAAGGTACCTAACATGCCCCTCTCCTTCAAAAAGTTTTGTCCTCAACGTTTGAGTAGTTCTTGATGGTTTTGTATAAAATTCTTGTCCTCCCATGTGGAATCTTCAGCAAGTAAGTTCTTCCACTTGATGAGATACTCTAAAATTGATCGATTTCATAGCTGTTGGGTTCTTGTTTTTGTGGCTGCTCTAGGTTCCAATATGAATTTTCCTTCCTCGTCAAGTTTTGGCAATATTTTTTGAACTGGGAGCTTCTGCAACTTTTGAATGAGTGGCGACACTTCTTCATCCTTCTTCCATTCATCCCTTGCTTCATTTATCCAATCCGGCTGGATAATAGATATAAAACAAAACAATGCTTCCACATCCTCATCCCTTCTTGAGAGTGCATCTACAACAACATTTGGCTTCCCGTTTTTGTAGATGATTTCAAAATCATAACCGAACATATTTGTGACCCTTTTTTCTTTTCTTCTAAAGGTAATCTTTGTTTTAAAAAGTATTTTAGACTATCATGATCCAATTTTACCTTGAAGTTTCTTCCCATTAGGTAAGGTCATCATTTCTTAACTGCATGTAGTATTGCCAATATTTCCTTCTCATCAATATCTTACTTGATATGTCGCTGTAAAAATACTCAATCACCTACATCAAAACTTCTTTCATTGCGATGTTGATTTGTGTCTTGTTTCATTCGATTCTACACCAAAGTGGCCTTATCCTTTAAAAGTTGGAGAACTTGTTGTTGATGCTTGATTTGATCTTTCATTGCTTGAACTTTTTTCTTCTTGATATGTCCTTCTATCTTGAGAGTTTGAGTGGTAATTTCTTCCAATGCATTACAAGATATGGTCGGATTCATTTCTTGATGCTCGATGTGATCTTTCACTTCTTGAACCATTTTTCTTCTTGATATGTCCTTCTATCTTGATAGTTTCGAGTGGTAATTATGGCCAATGCATTACAAGATATGCTAGGATTCAATTTCTTCTTTCTAGAGGTGATCTTTCACTTCTTGAACCTTTTTCTTCCTGATATGTCCTTCTATCTTGGGAGATTTTGAGGGAGTGATAATTGCTTCCAATGTTTACAAGATATTGGTTGGATTCTTTCTTCTTTCTCCTGGGGTTGGTTTCTTGGTGTATATCATCCTCTTTCTTTTGATGTTTCTTGATCCTTTTCTTCCTCCTCTTCATAATCTATGTAAAATAATTTCTTCTCAGCACACTTATGACATTTAGTGTATTTTCTATCACAATTGTAACAAATCCCTTTTTCTCTTTTTTCTTCCAATTGTTGTGGTGTAAACCTTGTAGGTTGTGGAAGGCTAAGAGAAAAAACACTTCCATAATTATAGTCATGACTGGTGGGATTCCTTGTTTCCATAATTTGACTTTCAATTTTTCTTGCCAACCTGAATGCCTTCTCCAATGAATCAAGTTCCCAAAGACGAACCTCATGTTGAATGTTATGCTTTAAAGTCCCTATGAAGACATCAATCCTTTTCTTCTTTGGAATATCATTTACCCTTATATTCAATTTTTTGAAATCTTCAATGTGCTCTGCCATTGAACCCTTTTGTTTGAGATTTATCAATTGGCTAAAGAAGTTGTTACTCTTTGTATCCTCATAATGTGCTATCATTTCTTCCGTGAAAATTGACCAAGTGACAAGTGCTCTATGAGAACACAACCATTTATACCATAAAAAATGATCAGTTTCTAAATATGAAGATGAAATACATACCTTTTGTAGTTGCACCTCATGTAGATCAAAATATTGCTCCATCTGTAGTATCCAATTTATCGGATCCTTGCCATCAAACTTCCTCATATTTCCTTTTCTTGACTTTAGGAGCTCGATCTTGAAATGACTGTAACTCTGTAATTTCAATTCTCCAAGTTCTGAAATTTCATCCTGTAGTATCCCTCTGAGCCCTCTTTCTAACCTCAAAAGTCTGATCAAGATTGGATTCTGTAAGGAAGCGTTATGTTAAATATCCCACGATGACTCGATTATAGAGTCGTTCAGTAGATCAAACTCTTACAAAGTGCCTCATGTCATTGTTTCCACCTTAGGACCTAACATCGATACACAGAAATCTATAGTCTTTCCTCTTTCTGAAACTTCTTACGAAATTTCAATTTGATGCTTAGAGAGAAAGTTATGACGATTTTCCCAAGGTCACCTGTTTAGCATGTAATTCGAGAGCCTGCAGAAACCCTAAATGTCTCAGATTATATCTCCAAAAATATAGCGAGACAAGATTTGAAATTTGGACGTACACTTCACCACGATCTCGGCTCAAATGGGTTTTAATTTTAGAGTTTGAACCTTCGTAGAATAAATATTATAGTGAAAATTACACGATGACCTGTTTTAGATGAAATTCTGGAGCTTCCAAAAACTCTAACTTCCTCAAATAATATCTCCAAAATATAGTGAGACAAGATCTGAAATTTAGACGCGAGGTTCAGAACAATTTCTTCTCAAATGGGGTTTTTTTTTTAGCTTCTAGAACTTCATAGTGAAAACGTTACAGCGAAAATTCGACAATGACCTGTTTAGAGCATCGAAACCCTAGAATCCAAAGCTCTGATACCAAATTTTATGAAACCAACTCACAAAACATAGAAAAGATAGATGAATGCCTTAGAAATAAGCCTCTTCGAGGGGCCAACCTCCTTTACATTACACAAATGAACAATTCTTGGATGATACAAATGAGAAGACCTCCTTTTTATATATAGGAGTCTAAGGGGTCATAATATAATCAGAGCTGACATAATAATAATAATCTAAGGGCACACTAATAACAATAGTGGGCTTTTATGGGGCACAAAAATAACAATATGGGGACTACATGTGCACAACAATACAATAAGGGGGTTGTACTAATAATAATAAGGGGTTACACTAGAAGTATAGGGACCTAACATTGTGCAATGTGCAGTTTAGGAAAGACTGAGCCATGTGATTGCAAAGTTTCACAGGTCAAGATGAAAGCGAGGCCTAACTATTGACCGAGATGGTGCAATGCAAAGTGGAAGACTCACTAGGAGAGAGAATTTTGTTGTTTCGAGGGACATGAGGCAGAGACTATGCACTGTGATTACACAATGCACAATTCTTGGAGTTAGTGAATGCACAGTGCATGGTTCCAGGAGGAAAGGGTGCTTCATTGTAAGATATGACTATGCAATGCACAATTTAGAGGGGAAAAAATATTTGTTTAAGATTTAGGAAGTTGCAAAGATAGTGAAAGCTCTAAAAATGGCTAAGTGTGGGATCAATGAGACTAGGGAGAACAAACAAGCCCTGAAATGATGATATCACATTCAAATAACATCAACACATGCCACATAACTCAAAATCCACATGCATACCTTGGAGTGACAACAAAGAAACCCTTATTTCTAAGTGTGATAGTTGAAACATCACTTTGTGACACTTATAATACAAGTTATGGCAGGAGTACTGAGTACGACCAGAAAGTGTGCTAAGATATGGAATAGTGGCTAGTGGATATTATTATAAGATATATGATCAAATAGTACAAAATAATGCACTAGGGCTGCCTCTTGTCATGCGCTAAAGTGTGACACATTAAGAAGTGAAAACAATAAAAAACAACCCTAGCAATAGTAAGAAAAGGTGAAAATGACACTTGCAAAAGCTAAATAAAGTGAAATTGTCACATGCTATAGTTAAGAGAAAACAAAAGAGACATTTGTTAAAATGGAAGCAAGAAAACATGATAGTCACAAAACTAAAAGTGCACAAAAGTGACAATTGAGGAAACTCACTAAAATGGTGATATAATTGCAACTAAGACTGACTCACAAGATTGCATACTAACTATAAACTAATATTGTGCACTGAATGTAAAAAAGAATTACACAGTCACTATCTTTATGAACTTTACAGTCACTATTAGCCAGATTTGTGCAATGACTAATATCGGGAGTTGTGCAGTTACCCTCAGTAGGCACTACATAGTCACTTTATCTAGGGACTACTCTTAGGGATTGCATAGTGACTACTCTTAAGGACTGTGTGATGCCTGTCTTCAAGGTTAAACATTGATTTTGATCTTGTGATAAGAGGATGCACTTAAGAATGCATCAAAAGGTTAAGCATGTGTAAGCAAATGACTTTGACAATTAAAATCTCAGAAGAAGACTTAAGCACTTAGTGCATGATTAATCAATCATGAATTGATTAATAAAAATTAAGGAATGATGGATCATAAGATCACAGGTAGTCTCCAAAATTCAAGTGTAAGAAAATTTTTGGAGGGTGTTTGTTGTAGTGACAACACTTGGTGATACACTAGAAGAACTCTAGCTTCTCTGCTTAGGTCTACCTTTGGGCACAAAGTATTAGTCCTTCAGGAACTATTGATTCATCATGTGAATTTCCTTTGCTTCCCCATTGACCTGGTAATAGATGTAGTCTCCTCTATTTCCTTTATCGATTGAACACATTGAAAAATGTTTCCATATCAAAATTGTTTTGATCTAGGAGAAGGCTAATATGAATAGTCACGTGTTTGAATTATCAATTGATTTTCATCTTTGGTGTTGCTCCACTACCGACATGCCTATTTAGTACCCTAGAAGTGTCACTATAGGAACACAAGCATTTCTTTACTGCCAACAAATCTATTCAGTACCCTAATGAAGTTACTTCTTTACCTTCCTGCACATGAATCCTTTCTCTTCTTTCACCCTTTATTTTATTTTCATTATGCTCATTGGAATTTTATCGACATTTATATCACAAGGGAAGAAGAGGGATCCCAACTTATTGAGAGCAAGAGAGGTTGTTCCTTCATAGATGGTTATATGCATATGCAATTAATATGATTTCTATTAGTTTTCCCCTTTTCCTTATCTACTTGATTTGATTGGCATACAAAACACCATTCAATTATAATATCGAGTCAAGGAATGAAGATCCTAAAATAGGTACGAGAATCATGGTTCTACCTATGGATTTTTGGTTGAGAATCATATTTTTTGTTGAGACATAGTTGACCTTAGAAAGATGTAGGCCAAAACAAATAAGAGGAAGACATATTAGACAAGAGTTGCTTGTCATCACAATTTCCTTTTCAAAACTTTGCCACATCATCTTTTGAGCCAAACGAGAGAAGTTTTCATGCGTAGTCTTATTTAATAGAACAAAAAATAAAATACATGACAAGTTAAGAGAGACAAAATAAATATAATAAATAAATGTTGGATTCAAAAGAAAAGAAACAAGCGATACGGGAAGCAAAAGACAAAGAAAATGCACAAACTAGATGTAGGGAGAGATGGAAGGTGAATGCAATGCCAAACAAAACTAAAATGAAACTAGACCTACACCTAATCTAATCATCTAGAAGGTAAAGGTTAAGTATAGTGAAATTTCGATGTAACCATAGAATTTTCTCCCGGCCTGCAAATAAAAATATACAAGCAATTGAAGCCAATATAAATCAATGTGTCAAAATAAAAATATGATCATGAATAATTTGCACAAAAGATAAAAGGTTTTTTCTAAAGGAAGAAATGTGTGCCATATAAACTAATTTTAACCAACTATAGCCTCACCTTTTAGATTAGAAAAATGGTCATACAAACCTCAAAAAATTCTTGTGAATGTTTCTTCATTTGTGTTCTCATTCTTGGAAAATGACATGAAATATTGGAACTTATTATTAGCACAAAGGTTTCTAAGTAGCATGTTTCCAGCCAATCATAGATCAAATCATGGAATTCAAAATAATTCGTTTGAAAACCTTGAAACTCTTGGGAGAATGAACTTTCAATTAGTGCATTCAAATCATTGGGAGAATCTTGCAAAGAAAAGATAACCCGATCTTGTTCAAAAACCTTGTCAAGATAGTGGGGACCTGACATAACCATCAACAAAGGCTGAAATGCCTCAAATGTTTGACAAGTATCTGAACAGTTAAATGATAAATCATAAAGATCAATTGATATTAAACAACTATCATTAGACATACTAGTAGGAAAATGATTCATCGAGTGACAATTGTGGGACTAATGTTATGACTAGATTAATGAATTGACATACAACACACTTGATTCTCCATTGGTTGCCTCTGTATCTTATTATATACTATACCAAAAATATGGAGAACAATTATTGACATTGTAAAATTGGCAAAACAATCAGGATATCATGCAAACAAAATATTAGAAGGATATACCAAATCAAAACTAGAATCCATATCAACACGAGGATTTTGATCCACCAGATGATTTAAGAATTGCATGATACTCATAAGGATTTATTGGTCTACAACAAGAATGATTAGTTTCGTAACATTCACAATAAATATTAGGAGCTGATATTTCATGGTATAGTTTGATAGGGAAAGATATTTTAGGGAATGATGATCTCTGTCTCAATGATAAGGATGGAAGATTTCAAAGCTATGTAAATATATGAAAGGTATGTGCTCCAATCCTGAATTTGATACAAGGGATTTGCATAAAGTAGAAATATCCATACAAGAATATTTTATACAATAAAAAAATCTATCTTGAAGATTAAGAGAATCAACTTGAAAACACTGAAAATCCTTTAAGGAAGAGCTTACATCCGATGAAACAATGCTGAGAATATAATTATGTTATAGAATTCTAACCTGGCCTAGTTTAGAGATTCTATCAAGATTGTGAGAACCTAACATAACCATCAATTGAAGTTAAAGTGCCTCGAATTCCTGACAAGTCCTTGAACTTTCAAATGTTGAATTATTTAATTTTGAAAGCATGGCTAGGTCAACATTTGTGTGAAGAAAACTATCATCAATCATTTTAGTGGGAACATTATGAATCTAATGACAATTGTTGGAATCAGTCTCATTATATGTGTTAACATCACCAAATAGATTACCCAAATTGTAAGAGATATGTTCAACAATTATTGCAACACCTTCTTCATCATAGTAAACATATTACCTTGTGTGGGTTTGAGATCTAATCCATCAAAATGTGAGTCAGAAGAACATGATATATTAATTGATTCCTTACACAAATATCGACACAAGGGTTGATGGTTTTAGGAAGAAATTCCTGTGAGAAACTCTCCTATGATCAAATCATATTCTAAATCAAAGCTTTCCAAATCCAAGTCTTATTATGAAAAAAAGTGATCCCAATATACTTTAGAACTCATCACCATGCATATCAGTGAAGTCATTGTTGTTAAGTTGATAATTGTTTAAGGCTTTATCCTGATTAGGGGATTTGATTTCATTTGAATGATTGCTGATATCACAAGATTCTAGACTAACAAAGAATGAAGGAACAACAACTTGACATAGAGAATTTTTAGAAAGGAAAGAGAGATTAAAATCATCTTCACCCTTCTACTTCTCTACCTGTGAAGTGTGATCACCATGTACCTAATTAAAACTTGGACCAATAAATTGAGGATCAAGAGTATCTGAAGAACATGCTAGTGGAGCATATTGATCAAGTGAATCTGGGTACAAAAAGCTATGATATGTAGATTATGGTGGATGACAGGTGTCTTATGAATAAAAAATGCTTTCTATTGAAAAAGGTTCAGGATCAGGATTATGTGCATGGTGATCATTAACAATCAAAAGATCAACCTCCACCTTAGGATTTATGAATTTATTAGAACATTCAAAATTTTCTTGTTCAAGAAGATAAAATGAGGAGGGGATGAATGAATCAACAATATAATTTTCATATTTCTCAACTTCAAAAATAACACCAAAGACAACCTTGTTAGGCAATGAAAAGGGAGGACAAAAAGGGAAAAAAGGAATAGTAAGTTATTCCTATGAAATTGGAGGTGTCTCGTGATTAATAAAAGCTGGAAGAGCACTATTAACCAAGGATTAAGATTTAGATTGCTTCAAGGATATTTGAACCAAGAACTGAAACTTTTCCTTGAAGAAATCCCAATCCACATATTCTTTAGGAAACTCATAGCATAGGTGAATAAATATATTATAACAATCCTATATTGATTCATACAAATTCATTCTAAATCGAATAATTATTTAATAAACATTTCAGTGATCATACCCGTCAAAGGCTTTGTTACACTGAAATTTGTCACCATGACTATCTGCAGTTAATATGGCTCCATCAATAGTCATATTATCCTCCTTGTCAAGCCTCATACCTCTGCTCTTCATGTCAAAACTCAAAAAGAGAGAAAGTCACTTAAAAACATGTTTATCTCTGGGTACGCAGGTTCTCTCTACCTTGCCTGCGTGTACGCACTCCAAACACACTGTACCTGCGTA
>APFE030736541.1:48677-68144 GCA_000404065.3 Pinus taeda | reverse complement strand
AGTAGAGGAAATCTCTTGTTGGACCCTGGGAGGAGCTTACACAACACCAAGGCTCAGGTTGTAATGGTTCCTTTTTTGTTTCCTTAATACAAATAAGCCATTCTTCTCAATGATTTGTTGTTAATGAATTATTTCATGTACTCCTTGGTCTATGTGATGAATATGCTTTGTTTTATGATGAATATTCAGGTGTTATGTAATCGTTTGCTTTGTTAGTGTATGCAGGTCTTAAAGTGGAGGAGGAGCTCATCTGGATCAGCAAGGCTGGACTGCTACAACAAGTTGGATTTGAGGTAGGATCGAACAACACTTGGTTTCTCATAGAATAATGTATGTTTAGAGAAGGATTGCTCTTGTTTGTCTTGTTTGTCACTAGAGAGTCTTAGACTCCTAGGGAGGTTAGGTTTGTCCACAAAAATAACTCTTTCCGCATGACAGGCTTGATGAAGCTCCTTGAAGAGTTGTTCAGATGAATGAAGAATAGAAGCAGATGGTAAGGTATGGAACCATAGTTTAACTTGACCTTAAAGAGTGAGGACGAATAGTATATAAGCAACATATTCACAATCAATTTCATGAGATTCACAAAACTTGAGAAAATGAGATACATGCTTAGCTATGGATATTCCACCCTTGTCATCAATCTTCAATTGAGACAATTTATAAAAATGTTCCTTGGGAATTGAAAGTTTAATAATGGATCTACTAGAAAAACATCCTAGGAGTATGAATTGGGAATGAGCCATTTAGGATAAGAGATTCAAAAATCAATGGGATTATATTTTCAATTGGCCCTCCTTCTAGAACCAACTATTGACAGTGCTAGAAATCTGTCAACCAAGGGGGTATCTTCGGTATAAAGTCCCTATTAGACCTCACACCATTTGGAGTAGGAGCCCCAACTAGAAATACAATTGGTTTCCATTAATATTTCCTTCGTTGTAATTGTTAGCATAATAGATTATACAAATAATTTTTTAAACAAGCAAGTAAGTTGACAATATGAGGCATACAATTGCAATGTATATAAGGTGCTTTCACGACAAGGAAAGAGAGAGTGAGACTCTAGAAGAAAAGTAATAGTACCATCATAAAAGAGACACACAAGAGCATAAGGGGATCATTAGTTAACCTGAAAAGTAGTTCAAAAGAGAACAACAATCATAAAAGCAAGTAACAATGCACATTCAACAAGATACATACCAAAGCCAACAAAATAGTTCAATTTCATTAGTATTCGTCAACATAAACATACACAGTAAACAATGAAAGAATAGTCTCACAATCATTCACGACATATGCATGAAAGTGTGCTGGCTCTATGAGCTTCATATGTTAAGTGACAGCCCCAAGATATAAAATTACAATGTTGCCACACTATCCGCAATAGTGAAACATTAAGTCACTACTTTCTCCTCCAAAAAAAGATCTTCTCTCCTATGCTAAGCTACAGAAGCCAAGGGGAAGTTCAAGTCCTAAAAGTATATTCGCTTGAGCTATGAGGGTGTATTTATAACTAATGAGGTGACTCTCCACTTCCCATGTGACTCTCCACCTCCCTCATGACTCTTGAGATTCCACTATGACTTTTCTGTTCAAAATAGCAACAAGAAAATCCTAATTTAATTTTCCCTTGAATTAAATTAGGAGAAAATTGTAATTCCACATCACAAGACAATATGTACAAGTTAAGTAAGTTAGTTTCACTTAGTTGGCTTAGTTAATTTGAGTTGAGGGCCTAACTTGAATCATGTAGAGCGTTTTCTAAATTTTAGGAGCCTAGGTTGAGTTTATTTTGAGTTGTAATTAATTAATTTAGTTTAACTATGTTAAAGTCAATTAAACTAGTTCCAACTGTTGGAGGAACTAGTATGAGGTCTAGTAGTGGGGTGTAGCTTCAATGTTAAACTAGTTAACTGATAATTCAACCATAAATAACTCATGCATGTGTGATCTATGAGTTACCCAGTTGAGATTGGAGTTTAAGGGTAGTGTACTATCAATTGTATAATCATCGAAATTGTACAGGTGGTGCATGCAGTCAGAGAGGGGCCTATAGGGATTGTCCAATTATGGATGAGGATTTTTCTATTTAATAGGGGGATAATTCCTTGAGAAATAACTCAAGGAAATAGGAGCTTGGGCAAGAAGAATGTTGGCTAAGTGTTGGCCAGAGTCAACTTGTGAGGTAGTGAGATAGATTATACTTGTGTAGAGATTGTTTATGTTGAACAATCATTGTAAATATTCTCTATTTTTATGATCTAGTGCAATATAAATATAGGAAGGGGTTTTGAGCAGCAATATTTTCCCTTAGATAAATCTATGAGCATATGTGATTGAATCTTGTCTCATGTTTATGTTGTGATTTCTCAATCGATGAGTAGGGTAGATTCAAGTCTTTTGTTTTAGCATATCACATAAGCAGTTTGAATCTGCAAGGAATTTCTACATGCAATCAGAGCCAAGTTCACATCAGTACCAATCCTTGAAGTCCTCATGTTACACAGTAATTTGTCACCGTCCCTGTTACCCCTTCTCTCGTACCTTGGAGGACTCATTTCGGGACCTGTGAGAAGTGACATGACCTGGAAAGACTTGCATTGTATCCCCTTGAGTATGTACTTCATATGCCCTGAAGACACCTTCTGCAAAATACCCATAAAAATAGCCCCTTTTTCCATTGGCGCGGTTCCACTGTGTATCACTCCGCGCCAATTGGGGAAATCCTCCAAGAGGGCGCGCTAGCTGCGCGCTCTGTCTCAGAGTCGCATCGCGCCAACCAGTTGGGTAAAGTTTTTAACAAACAAACTTACGAAGTCTTCCTAACCTATTCATGAACTGATTCCATCTTGAGTTAGTTCAGTTGGGCTTCGAATCTCCATAGAAGGGAAGTAGTTCTCCACCTCTCATGGAAGCTTCTTAGTGATAAAGCCAATCCCATGAATCTTGTGGATGACCCTAACTCCTTCTCCTCTATCTATAAAAGCTTGTCCTTTTACCTTTGACAAGTTAGTCTCCAAGTTCCAAATTCTAAGTCTCAAAGTTTGAGAATTGCTAAGTTCATGCTACAAGAAGCCTTATTCATTCCCATGAGGCTAAATCTTAAGTGAGGAGATTCTTATCCAAGTAACCAAGGAGAGAGAGGCTTGTTCCCCATTCCCAACAAGTTTTGCAAGGCATGTGCTGCTGATCACCCAACCAAAGGAGGATTTGACGTCAGAACTATGGTTGTATTCTTCTTTGTTTATCAATAATAATAGACGACTATCATTATGGTTCCACTCTTATTGTATTTCGTAACAATGATTGAGTTATATCCTTTCTGAATGATATATAGTTGCATCTATTAGATTTTATGCTTGTATTTGTGTCGTTCTTTGCATGTGCAGGTATCCGTTCACGAGGATTGTGGGGATTGTGACCAGCCGGAGCAAAGGAACGGGAGCGACGACTCTTCTACAAGTACTAGCGTTGGAATCCAGGTAGGCCCTCATCATTGGTATTTTATTTGCAATTAGGAACCTGCGTGTTAGCATTATTTAATTGTTGCTAGACCCCATTTGGGCTAGTAGGGATCGCCTCTGTCCGCAGAGGGGATTTACCACCACAACAATTTGGCGACTCTGCTGGGGAGTTGGCTTTTTGTCTTGTCACTTGTTTTGTCTTGTTGTTTGATTTGTAAACTTTAGACAGAGCCTGAAGTACGGCCAGATAGCCTTCGAAACGCTATTTCTCCGCATTAGTAAAGTAGATCAATGCCACTTCAGTCCATTTCCGGTTTGGTTTACAAACTGAACGGCTTGGAACTTGCCTTGTTTCTTGGTTTCTCCTGCTTGGTTAGCCTTCTGGGTTGAGTCCCTGTGTTGCTTCTTGCCCCTTAGTGTACCTGGGTACTATTGACTTAGCTTTGTCTCTTTTGTTTTTATTTTTTCATAGAAAACTCGGCTAGCGCTTGTTTATAGCGTTACAGTCGCACCAGTTGGCGCAAGTTACACATTGACAACTCGCGCCAATCCCTGAAAGGCGCTAGTTGCAGCCTGACGGTCATGCCAGGCCTGGGAAATTTTGAAGTTTTCTTGGCTGAGAGCCCTCTGAGCTTGGTTTTTGTTCTAGGTACCTTTTTTAGACTACTTGAGTGTGTTGGAAGGTGATTTGACTAGCTTTGATCGTTACCCTTTGGGTGTTTGCTTTTTTCCATCGATTTCACATTTCTAGCCCTAGGGCATCTAGTGGCCTTGTGTGTCGAGCCTTCCTCAGGTGTTTTGATCTTCTAGTGGTCCAGTCGACTCTTTGTTTGCTCCCTTGCACTTGTTTGGTGGATTAAATCGTTTTATTGCTTTATTTGGGTGACTTGCTTTGTTTTCACTTGAATTCCGCTTCATCTCACTTTGAGCCTAGATTACACGGCTCATTGGTCTCTTTGGGATTTTTCTCGTTCTTTGGAGGTTTGATTTGTGATTTAGGGAACTAAATGTGCTTGTATTGAATAGAATTTGTTTGTTGTCATTTCTCAAAGTTGTTTAGTGCATTTTTCCATCATCAAAAAGGAAAAAATCTCTTTTGCTTTGTATTAGTTAATGAGAATTAGAACTTTTCATTTCGATTAGTGATTAGTGATCTTAAAGAAAAGTTTGTTAATTTGCATTAGTTGCATTAGGGAAGTTCTTTGTTGTTTTGTGATCGTTTCGTTTGCGTGAAATCTCTAAACTCTCTCGTAACTAGCATTCATCGAATGAAATGACATATTTTGGCATATAGTTTTCATTTAGGGGATTTTGAGAGATTACATACGGTAAGGCCTGAAAACTGAAACCTAATACAATATCAACTTTAAAATAAACCGAATGAATCTAACAACGCATTGGAACATAACGCTCACTTTGTAGAGGTCTAGGCTAAAGACGTGCTCCGGCGGCGTTAAACCTAGTCACTCTTGTTTCCACTCAAGGTTGGGTGATTCCTCCTTTTGTGACTCAATTGTGGTCTAATACAAACTTGTGCTCCCACGTACCGTCGAGTATATGGGGAGACCCCACTAGGTTATCATCCTTTATCCACAGGAAGCTGTGTCTGCCGCCTTACGACCCGTAATGCACCGAACACAACATTCAGGAAGATTGACTGTCGTACGGAAAGTCCTTGGTTTTCATAAGATTGCCAAGGTGTATATGCAATTTTACGGATTGTCTGGTAAACCCTTTGCCTAGTTCTCCTCAGTAGTCACTTTTTGATCCTTTTCGGACTCCCTAAAAGAAAAGGCTCACCTGAGCATTTGTCACTTTGGGCTCACTAAACATTCGAAGGCGACTAGAGTCATATTTTTGTCCTTTTCTCGACTATTTAAAGATGAAAAGGTTAAGTTATGTCCTTGTGTCTTAAAATTTATTCGGCCACGTTCACACTTACCCTGTTAGATCTTGTTTGTGTTAGTTTGAGTAGGGTCTTTTCTCGTTATTTTGTCTAGGATTTTTTGAATCGAATCATCCTGGCGGATCCATCGATCTCATCTCCCGTCCCTAGTGACCAAGGGTCTCCTTCTTCTACTACTCCTGAGACACCGGTTTGTGGTGACACTTTTCCTGTTATTCCAAGTGTCCAACCGTTGAACTCTCACGCTCCAGAAGGCGATCTTCACGATCTATTTTGGAACCCTGTTTGGGAGCCTTACGAAGAGGATTTTCCTTCTACTCCTACTGGTGTTTTGGTCCCAATGTCTTCCTCCGACATGGATGACACATCTCCTATAGCAAGTGAGACACCTATCTTGTCAAGTATCGAAACTCCTATCCCGGCCACATCCCCGGTCATAACCCCGGCCTTCACTGTCACCCCTCTTAGTGTCACAGTACCCTTACGCTATAAGGCTTTGAGGGATGTTATGGGTTCTAGGAACTCCTCTTCAGGTACCATGTGGGATCAAAACATCACTCCCACAACGGGATCTTTTGTTTCACAAGTTCACAATACAGTTGTCACTTCAGTCTCGACTATTCCGATTGTTTGTGTAGCGTCTTCAACACCGGTTGTTAGTGCCGTTACGACGTCTTCGATTGTAACTACTGTTGCTGGTCCGTCCCACGGTCCAGTACATAGTGGCCAGTCGGCACATACACCCAGAGTTGTCCATCCTGCACTTAGTGCCCCACCTTCTTCTGGTCCCGTTCTAGCAGGGGAGGCATATAATCAGTATTTGCATGCCGTCCAGAATCCGGGTGCGCAAGGTCCAAATTGTTATTATGACCCCATAGGGCATCATTTGTATATGTCCTTGCCATGTTAGCTTGCGGTTGAGATCTCAGTCCCGTTAAGCGTTGCTTGGGGTACCACTGGTTATGGTGGTGGCCAAGCGCTCTGTCTGGGTCAAGGACAGCCTTACCAAGGACCATCGTATCAAGGTTAGCTGTCTTACACACAGCCTTCTTATGGGCAACAATATTACGGGCAAACCTATCCAGGGCAGCCTGGAGGCCCACAAGGACAACCCTTCCAGGGACAACCTTCGACCTATGGTGGTTCGTCTTTCACTTATCTTGGGCAACCCTCTGGAAATATGGGACGACCTTATATCCAACAAGGAAAACCTGGAGTCCAGCAGGGATACCCTTCTGGTCAACCCTATGGGAATCCAGGACAACCTTACGTGCAACAAGGACAACCTGGAATCCAGCAAGGGTACCCTTATGGGTAGGGTGGTTAGCCTTACATGCAACAAGGCCAACCCACTGCTCAGCCTAGTCAACCATCTGGACAGGTTGGTCAACCTCAGGGTCAACCAACCATCCAGTTCGCTCAGCCATCTGTTTCGCAAGGACAACCCTTGGTTGTATAAGGACAACCTAACACCCAACAAGCGCAACCTTCTGGGCAAGTAGGTCCATCCCAAACTCAACCAGGACAACCTTCTGTCCAGGTGGCCCAATCTCCATCCTCTCAAGGACATCTTTCTGGGCCTGCTCAACCGGGCTTGCAGATGGTGATTGCTTCTCAAGCTCAACCCGGTTTTCAGCCCCAGGCTGGGCCCCAGACTCAAACTGGTCTTCAGATGCAAGGTGGGTTTCAATCCCAACCTTCTTACCAGGTGCAGTCTGGTCCCCAGGCTCAATATGGAGCCCAGCGACCATATGGTTACCAGCAACCCCAGGGGCAAGCTCAGTTTGCCCCGTACCAAAATTATCAACAAATGCAGGTCACTCCTTATCAAAATTACCAGCAACAATATGTTTCTCCTACAAGCCAGGTTGGTAATCAATGGGGTGCTGGGGGGCAGATCTAGGGTCAATCGTCCGGTTATGGCTATAACCCCTATGGACAGAATCCATACAGACAAAAATCTTATGGGCCTGGTCCGTCCGGACAAAATCAATGGGGGCAACCAACAACTGGTTGGAACTCTGGTCCTACCTCGTATCCACAACCACAGATGTCCTTCAATCCTCAGCTACCATTCTTAGCAACATTGGAACTTTCAGATGTATCCAAATTGATTAATGATCGTATCCTTCATAATCCATTCTGGCCACTAGTTCCAACCAAGATACCCGGCGATTGTCCCAAATTCGATGGAAAAGTTGGAGAAGATCCTCAAGCCCACGTTATGACTTACCACCTTTGGTGTTCTTCAAATTCATGGCTTGATGATTCAATCCAGTTCTTCCTGTTCCAAAGGACTGAGACCGGCTCGGCTGCTAAGTGGTACATTGAGTTGACTCGCGGATCCTTTCAAGATTTCAACTCGTTGGCAATGACATTTCTAACTCATTTTCAGTTACCCATTCAGTATGAGACGAGAACGCATCTCCTCATATCTCTTAAACGAGACATGGCCATGCACATATCTGATCATATACATGAATGGAGACAACGTCATCGGTTAATCAAGTTCTGGATTCCTGATAAGCTCCTAACTGATTGGTTCATGACCTCCTTTGTCCCTAAAATCGCGCGAGACATTGCTATGGGAGCTTGTGTAACTGAAGAGCAGGCTATTGCACGTGCTCAGTACATCGACTTAGTTTATTTTCAGTCAAGTACCTTATATGAGTATTTGCCTGATGCCCCGAGACCCGGAACATCCAAAGCTCTGCCAAAGCCATCTGTTGATGGTGTTATTGGCTCTGTTAATCCGTCTTCGAAGAAATCATCTGCGAACCCTAGGAAGCAAAAATTGAATGCTTCAAACGAAAACACTTCTCAGAGTGTATCTAATTCCGAAAATGCTTCCGAGGTCAATGCCGTCTAGTCCACCACGGTGGATAAAGCCTCGAAAGGAAAGAAAAAGGGGAAAGCGAAGAATAAATCTGATCAACCTAGATAAGACTCCCCTAAACCTCCACCCGAGGAAGGAGCCAAATGTCAACCGAAGTATCCTTGTCTTATCTGTGATGAGGATCACTATACCAAAGAATGCCCAAGGCGGTCCGAAGTTAGTCGTTTATTGAAAGGTGCTCCTGGGATTCCTGTGGTTTTGAAAGAACCTTTCCCCTCACAGCAAACCCAAATGGTGGCTGACCCATCCTCATATTCTTCTCCCTTTGGTTCCCAAGTGTTCATGGCTGGAACCATTCCCGTTCATATTACGAATTGAGCAAAGGAATATCCGTCATCTGCCGGGAAGGAGCCTGATGTCCCCTCAAGCGCTCCTTCGTCCAGTTCTGGTCCGCTCTATATTGAGATACCTATCTTTAAGATGCCTATCTGAACCCCTCCTAAATGTGTACTCCGGAGATCGTCTTACAACCCAAATGCTCGTGCTGCCTAGCACTACAGCATCGCTGAGGACTTAGCTCAGGCTCCGTCAGCTATGTCCACTTTAGAACTTCTCCAGAGCTTCACCCCCCGGAGGAAGTCCTTGCTATCGGCCATCAGTGGCATCGACCTGGCCGACTCGGATTTGATCACCTTTGATCTCGAGAGCCATGTACCAACACTGCCTCACCAGATTTCCTTCCTCATTTAGGTCATCATCAATTCGAAAACGATTCATCGTACGGTCATTGATGAAGGCACCTCAACTTGCATTATGTCTGTTTCTTGTTGGAAAGCTATTGGGTCTCCGACTTTGAGTCAGTCTCCAATGACACTGGAAGCCTTTGACGGGAGAGAATATCGCCCTTACGGTATCCTCCAACGATTTCCGATTACTTTGGAAGGGAAGACCGTTGAAGTGGAAGTTGAAGTTGTCGATGCTAATCTTACTTACAACCTCCTTTTGGGCTGGAGCTAGACATATGCCATGCGTGCCGTGGCTTCATCCCTCTTTCATGTCATTCGTTTCCCTCATTAGGGGAAAATTGTCACGGTAGACCAACTCTCCTTCTTCGCTTCTTCTTCCAAAGGTAATGTGCCTTTTGTGGAGCATACCTCCATAGAGAGTGTGGGCGCTAGGCTCTTTAAAGATCCTACCCTCATGGGTGTCTTTTCGCTCCCACCTCCGAAGCTTTCTTCGCTCGGTTTTATTTCCACTCGTTATGATCCCCCATTGCACATTGTTGCTACCCTCGGCCCGTCTGCACAAGGGGGAATTTATCCTCTAGCTTGTAACCCTCGCTCAGCCGGGGGGCATGGGAAGATCATCGGTGTCGTTGATCATTTTACAAAACGGGCCAAGACGACGCCTACACGATCTAGGCCAGTCACACAGCAGTGCAATAGGGTAAGTCCCGAAATGGGCTTAACTTGAACAAGTGTCATGCATGAGTCTAGGCACTCTATTTTTTGTACATACGTGTGTTTTCAACAAGTGTGTTGTGTGTGCATGATTTCATGTGTTTGTTTTGGTGTGTCGGCGTGATTGCCGCTTATTGTGTCTTTTTGCTTCTTGGACAGATGTTTGGATCGCCTTACGTTGGTTTTGCTGATGGTGCCTCCCGCAGTACACGCAACTTGTCCTCTACGGCATGGGTGATCTAGGATCCTCATGGTGAGTTAGTAGACCTTCAAGGGGTTTGTCTAGGTTGTACAACGAACAATGTTGCTGAGTATAGTGCTGTGATTGAATTACTAGCTGAGGTGATTAACCTCAGTATTCGAACATTGGTTGTGAACTTGGACTCTCAGCTTGTCGTCCACCAGCTCAATGGCCGTTATTCCGTCAGAGACCATCGGATTTTATGGTTGTATTTACGTGTTAAGTTGTTAGAAAGGGATTTTTATTTCATTACTTATCAACATATTCCAAGACGATTTGATACTTTAATCGATGCATTAGCTAATTATGTATTGGACAGAAATTTTCATAACATGTGATTCAAAATAGCATAAGAAGCATAAAACACAATAAACCATATAACATATGTATATATATATGTGTCTGAATGTTTGCACCGCGTGCATCATCAAAAAATAATACATGTTTGTCTTAGTACATCCAGAGACAACATGTCTCTCAAAAAATATGCATAGAAAAGAAAGCCTAGATATCTAGTCCCGGTGGTGCTCATGGTAGCACGTCACCGCTCGCACTAAACGTCTCAGGAGTCAGTGGATGCGAGTCGGCACCCCCACCGTGTGCCTCTGGTATGCTAGCGGGACATCCGCTAGCCGAGCGTAATCCAGAATCCCTCGAGTGATAGGCTCGAGGTTCTGAATGAGCTCTCCTCTGTCACCACCCTCCTCCTGAGGATCCATTGCTACAGCCTGGTGTCTCCTCGCAATGGGAGACATGCCAGCTGGACGCTCAGGGCCAACATCTACATATGCATATAAATGTTATTAGAACAAGCATGTATTAAAAAAAAAATCATAAAAACACAAAATTAAAAATGAGTTCATCCCTATCTCCTCGTCCCAGTCCTCTCCCCCTGGTAGTGGGAGGTCGGGGTCTCTGGTGAAGTCTGTCCCCGCATACGGCCAGTTCTCCACCACGATCAGTTGGCGGCGAAGCCACCCAAAAAACTCAGGTCTGAACGAAATCTGCTGACCGCCCCCTCCTCTCGGCATCAGTGCCGCCCAACGAGCCATCCTCGGCTCTCGAGGTGCCTGATCAGGAACAAAGGCCCCTTGGCCTTGGAATATTGGCACACATTCCAAGAAGAACGTTACCAAGATGGAGCCGTACCCAAACTGTTGCAGCTTGCCGCACTTGGCCTTTGTTAGTTGCCTCTTCATATTGGTCGTCATTCCTGACGCCTAATTGAAGACCGTTGGGTTAAGACACTCTGTTGCTAGTATCAGGTGATTCTTCGTGGCTTCATGGGGTGCATGTATCCTCGCAGCTCGTGTGATGGTGAATAATAGAGCTCTGAGTGTTAGTTCCTAAACAGTGGGGATATCCACTTTTGAGATGCTCGACCCATATCCTGCCCCTGGGCAAACTCGAGCCTTCACCTCTTCCATCTTCTCCCCGGATGGCTTGATACCAGTCAATCGGGGCACCGGCCCTCTACGCGACAGCCCAGTGATGAAATAGATGTCAGATACGTCTAGTTCCAATACTTAGTCCTGTATGCGGAACACTTGATCCTGTATATCCCATAAGTTGATCAAATATTGCAAGAGCTTTGACTAAGCTCGTAGATAAGATAGGAGGAAGTATTTCTTGAGCCCACAAGCTCGAAGAGCTTCTATGCAGTCCTCATCTGCTAAAGCCAATGTGTCTACTTGGTCGTGTTCTCTTTCTTTCCATACGACTACCATTTTTTGTGTATTTTCTTGCAATCACAAGGTCAAAACATTAAATTAGATCCTTGAGAACTTTAAAAATGCAGTGAATTTGCTTTAAAATTGTTAAAATTTGAAGAAAAAGTCTGTGCGGCTGTTGGCGCGAGCCTTTGGGGAAAATTTCCCCATTGGCGGGGGTCCGTGCTTGAAACCCGCGCCAATGGGCGCAACCCTCATTTTTGAAATCCCCTCCATAGAGAATGAAAAAAAACCCTAAAACAAATTCAAAACAGACAAAAATGGAGTAGGGGAAGAGGCCTCTTACCTGACACTGACGGTGCTCCAAATGGTCACCTGGATTTGTCGCAATCGTCGCCTGAAGATCACACACCAAAAGCACTAATGTCACTCTCAATGAGGTAAAAGTGAAAAGTAATTTCTTGTTTTTACCATTTTCACCTATTTTATAGCTTTTTGACCCTCAATAGGTTTTAAAAGTCATTTTATGAATATTTTAATGTATATTTGTGTCGAAAATGGATTTTACACTGGTTTTTTGTGCAGCGATAGGTGTTTGTGCGACTTAGGCGACGGAATGAGTTGTATTTTATACTTTTTCGGACTCAGTAAATACATGAAAAAGTCACTTTGGAGTCACCTTTTTTCTCTTTTCTGACTCTCTAAATGTGAAAAGAATGCCGAGTTGGTCCTCTTGTCTCATTAAATGTAAATTAGAGGCGGTCGTCTTTAAACCCTTTTCCGACCGTGTAAAAAACGAAAAGTTGTCGGACCCTTGTCATTTCAGGTTTGTTAATGGTTACGAAGCGACATGGTTTCGATCACTTTTTCACTTTTTCAGATTGAAATCACTACTTATGAAAAGTACTCCTCGGTCGTAATGATCGGGTGGTTCTTTCGAGCATTGTTTTATACTTTTTCGAGCTCTAGAGACACAACTTTACAAAAAAGGATACCCTTGGAGTTTCCTTTTCCGCTGTCTTTTCAAACTCTCTAAACATGAAAAGACGCTGAGTTCGTCCTTTGTCAGACTTGTTAAAACTTAATGACATCGGATTCCATCAAAATTATGCCCTTCAAGCATATGCTATCCCCGTCAAGCTTGTCATCAAAAAATAACTGGGGTACTCACCAGAAATGGTGGGGAAAATGGAACCTCAATTATTGTCACGTTGATAGTATGTCGCTCTTGAACATGGCACTTGTCTGCATTCGTGTCTAGGTGGGGACATCTCATCTTGTTTTTACACTTGTCGTGGTGGGTTTGGGTTATCCTGTTTGACCTCTCATCTGCTCATTGCCCTGTCACCATGACCCTTGATCATTTGATGTCAAATACCGCCAAATCCACTGTCGTGCCGCCCATATGTTCAAGAGAAGTTGACCTTTGCAAAATACTCAACCTCCCTCTGATACCTCACATAAAACATCTTATCCTTCTCTGTCTCATGTCGATTATGTGGGAAACATTATGTCCCACCTTCAATCAAGGTCACTTCCTGACGACTTCAGCTCACTATCCAGGACGTTGACTTAGAGACTCCCTTCAGGTGCCTTGGAGCCTGCATGCCTCAATGGTAGGTTCTTCATGTTCGACGCAAGGTTTTCATCATTGGCCTCCGATCGAATGATTCTACGGGTATTCGACGCCGGCTCACTGATTCGCACGCCGTAGATTGTACCTATAGTACCTTGAGGACCATTGTCATTATTGGTGGTACCTCTCGCGTCTGTTAACAGTTTTCATCATTAACTGGTAATCAAACAATGTTCCTGCATGTTCGACTTCGACTCCCATATTCGCATGCTTGAACTTGTACTTTGTTCGGGTCGAGATGGAGCACAAGACCCTGGATTTTGTCTGTTAGAATCCAGGTTGCGATTTTGTGGATTATTATGATCATTACATGACTCATTCACTGGATGGTTGCGACCATGCCTCAGTCTGTTTATCGATCCTCACTGGATGGTTGCGTCCATACCTTGGATCTAGATTTTTATGTACTCTACTATGGATGGCTACGCCCATACCACATACATCATGTACTTGAGATATCAGTTGTACTTCTTCATGCAGGTTCTCTGGCGATAGTGTTTTCAGTTGGCCATGTTCTTATAAAGCATTTCACCCCTCTCTCTCTCTCGGGCCTCATGCTTTAGGGGGAATCTGTTACATAGTAATTTGTCACCGTCCCTGTTACCCCTTCTTCCGCACCTTAGAGGACTCATTTTGAGACATGTGAGAAGTGACATGACTTGGAAACACTTGCATTATATCCCCTTGAGTATGTACTTCATATGCCCTGAAGACACCTTCTGCAAAATACCCATAAAAATAGCCCTTTTTCCATTGGCGCGGTTCCACTTTGTATCACTCACGCCAATGGGGGAAATCCTCCAAAGAGGGCGCGCCAGCTGGCGCTCTATCTCAGATTCACACTCGCGGCAGCCCAGTTGGGTAAAGTTTTTAACAAACAAACTTACGAAGGTTCTTCCTAACCTATTCATGAACTGATTCCATCTTGAGTTAGTTCAGTTGGGTTTCGAATCTCCATAGAAGGGAAGTAGTTCTCCACCTCTCATGGAAGCTTCTTAGTGATAAAGCCAATCCCATGAATCTTGTGGATGACCCTAACTCCTTCTCCTCTATCTATAAAAGCTTGTCCTTTTACCTTTGACAAGTTGGTCTCCAAGTTCCAAATTCTAAGTCTCAAAGTCTGAGAATTGCTAAGTTCATGCTACAAGAAGCCTTATTCATTCCCATGAGGCTAAATCTTAAGTGAGGAGATTCTTATCCAAGTAACCAAGGAGAGAGAGGCTTGTTCCCCATTCCCAACAAGTTTTGCAAGGCATGTGCTGCTGATCACCCAACCAAAGGAGGATTTGACGTCAGAACTATGGTTGTATTCTTCTTTGTTTATCAATAATAATAGACGACTATCATTATGGTTCCACTCTTATTGTCTTTTGTAACGATGATTGATTTATATCCTTTCTGACTGATATATAGTTGCATCTATTGGATTTTATGCTTGTATTTGTGTCGTTATTTGCATGTGCAGGTGTCCGTTCACGAGGATTGTGGGGACTGTGACCATCCGGAGCAAAGGAACGGGAGCGACGACTCTTCTACAAGTACTAGCGTTGGAATCCAGGTAGGCCCTCATCATTGGTCTTTTATTTGCAATTAGGAACCTGCGTGTTAGCGTTGTTTGATTGTTGCTAGACCCAATTTGGGCTAGTAGGGATCGCCTCTGTCCGCAGAGGGGATTTACCTCCACAACACCTCATATATAATGATCATTGAAGAACTAATGAGTTTTTAGGAGGCAGAGTTATGGAACCATAGTTTAGGGAAGATCTGGAAGACCATATGTGAAAACTTCTTAATGGAGCTAGAAGGCTGCTATTGGGCAGATCAGTGAGCTAAGTTTTAGTGATGCAAAAATGAGTTGTGATCATTGACATTGGTAGATTCAGGAGTAGAGAGATTTCCCACAGGGAGATCGAGGCTTAGAGGGATTCCAATTTTAGAGGGAGCATCCCTATGGTAGCTAGTACTTCAAGATTTGGGGAGATCAGACTCATTATTGCAGTAGTTGCAGTAGCAGTGTGTTGTACTGTTCAACAACCCCCATTTTAATATATTATAAATTTCCTATAAAATATATTATATTAAAATAGGGACCCTTTAGTTTTAAAAAGCCCTTGATTTTATTTCTTAAAAAACAAAGAATTAAAAATTAGAAAATCAACAAAGAAAAATTGTTAATAAAATCCCATAACCAAAGTTTAATACTTAGGCTTTTTAATTAAAACCCAAGTATTAAACCTTGATTATCGAAATCATTTCCAAATAGACCCGACACCAAGACTCATATTTAAGTTATTTTTTAAGCCCTAAGTATTAAACATGGGTTATTTGATTAAAAAAAAATTAATAAGATTTTTTACCGCTTCCTTGCATTGCAGATAAATAAATACTCCATGGTAATACCTGCAGCCTTAGCAAAATGCGATTGCAATTCATTAATCGGACCCGATGGGAAATAATTGTAATTAATAAAATCTTGCATCTACGACTACTGCAAATCCCAAAATGCGGTTGATGCCTGCAACACCGATTGCGACATACGATATAAGCCAGACTCGACAAGATTATACATGCCAGGCCATATATTCCCCGTGTTCGTGCAATCGGAAGTTCAAAAGGCTAGCACTTCGCTCCTATCCATTCAGACCCACCGTGATTATAAAGCGCTATATAAAATATCACATCCATAGTTACCACAAGGTCATGCCTCCTGCCTCATGTTGATTGCAATTGCGATCAGCCAGACTCGAGAGATTATACACTCCAGTTCATAAATCCCTCGCTTCCGCTCATTCACAAGTTTCTAAGGGTCATGCCTCCCAGTCCATCCGAAATGCAATTGCGATTGCGATTTGACGTTCGAAGTGACGCTAGATCCACGTCACCTTTTCACATGGATCTGCCATGTCACAATCACGTCATTCCTCACATCATCCCGCATATCGTAAATAACAAATATTTAGGGACTATCGGTACCCAACCGATCTGTTGTTGCGACTGTGATATCATAATCCCATGATTCAAGGAACACATGCCATATTCCTCCTCTACCCATTCCATTCCGATTGTAATTCGGTCTTGATTGATATGATTCATATTTTTTGTTTATTTCGATAGGGATTCTCCATGCTTGAAATATGACAATAATTCATCCGCTCCCATCTTAATTGCGATCTCAATTCGATCCCTTTCATTGTGATTGTGATTTTATTCTGATAGGGATGCTTCCGCTTCTAATGCGATTGTGATTTGAATTCAAATTCTCCCATTGGGTTTTAATTATAACTCCCTGATTGTATTCGATTGCAATAAAATGAGTCTTATTTCCAATTAATAAACGATTTCAATTTTATTAAACAACCCACCTATTTTCATTCGGTCTTATCTTTTTCTGAAAACACAGTTTTGATTTATGATTGCTTATCCACGGTTTATCGTTTTCTAGGTATAAACGAAGAGAAGAAATCCACGCAGAGAAAGAAATAGATCAATTCCACTGAATCTGCAAATGCGAGGATCTTTTGATTGAAATACGAGGCCAATAAGCCAGAATGGAATTTGAAAAGATTATCTTTGAAAGCTGTTTTTATTTTTTCAAGATTTGAGGGATTCCATTAATTTCCTCAGCATTGTGTACAAACCTGTTATTTAAAAAAAAACGTATTGTTATTTAAACCCACTTAACGGATCGAATAAAGGTTTGGAATCTGAGAAAGAAAGCCTTGGGGGCTTGCATTTTTGTATCTCCAAGTCTATCCTAATAGACTAGGCCGGGTCCAGAATTCGAAAAAGAAAGCCTTTGAGGATTGCATTATTGTACCTCTTAGTGTTTTTAATAGAATGATAGGATCTTGATTCTTTTTCTTTTACTTAAAGAAGCTTAAGCTAGTTTCATTTCTGTACTTTTGGATAGATTTGGGATGAAGAAAAAGGATCGGGACTGTGAATTTTACAAAAGGAGCATGATACATCGGGTATTTTTATCAATGTTTTAGTGTTCTGTTTTGCATAATTTGTAGTAATTCCATATTTCAATTTGTCTGTTATATGTGTATTTCTAATACAGTTCATCATCATATCATTTCTGAATATGCCAACACTGTAATTTTTAATACATGTATCAACCAATTGTTAATTTATTCTGATTGCGATACGAGTTGTAACAATTCTTTTAATTACTATTTAATTCAAAGAATTTATATTTAAATTTTTCATTTATTTTAGTATATGATTAATTTTCATTACCATGTACTAAAGACAACCATTTTAGATCGCATTCAAATAACAAGTAAACCCGAGAAATAAATAGTTTTCTTTATATGCAGATACCTTAGGGATTGAATATACTTCTATCAAGCACTAATGTAAATATTTACTAAGTTCTTGATGGTTAGTATTTAAATTAACAAGTAGTTAGATCTCGAGAGCTATCTCCTTGATCTAATTTCTTCATTTTTACTTCAATTCCTTAATATTTTCTTTTAGTAAATCAACTCTTGATTGGGAGAAGTATTTTTTTTTTCCTTCAATCAAGATAGGATAGATTAAATGCATGCTAGTTAAATCATTCATGTGTCATCTAAGAAGTCCTCTCTTCAAGGCAAAGCCTTAGATTGGTTTGGTTGTTCCACAAAAACAACTTAAGGGTCATTCTTCTTGCCTGATCATCTAGAGGAATTGATCTGATGTCCCTAGATATTAGAAATTAAAGACATATTTAAAGCTAATAGTGATTGGGAAAAGGTAACTGGACCTAATTTAAACCAGTCAGAGCCACTATTCCAAACAGAAAAGGATCTGCTTTAAGATCCGGACTGGGTGGTTTTCCCCCATGTTGGTGCAGGGAATTTTGAGGCATCAACATTTTGGCACTAGAAGGAGGGCCTTGAAGTAGTTGTTTGTTTAAATTTTGTTATATTATTTTTTATCTAATCATGGCTCCCATATGCATTCATACACTTGGTCATGCGTTTAGTTCACCCAAGCCTACATGAGGCATTCCTAAGAAGCAGATTGAGTCCTTATCAAAGTTAATGTACGACAATGAGAGTAATATTTCTGCATTAAATCATATTTCTGATTTTGTTTATAGATGTAAGTCTTCTAATATAATCGTTGATAATGATATTTGTAGGTTTTTTACTCTTAAGTTCAGAGGATAAATTTGCAAATGGTTCTTGGTGCTTCCTCTGAAGTCAATTCATTCATGGAAGCATTTCTGCGTGGTATTTCTAAAAGCACATCATAATTATAGTTACGATAGTTTGTGTTTAGAGTTAGACAATCTTTACATGTATGATAATCAACCTTTAGATGATTTTTATAATAGATTTTGGTCTCTTTGTTATAGATTTCACTTAGATGATTTTCCTTTAATTGAAGATTTAATTTAGTATTTTACTACTCTTGTTTCTTCTAATCTTGAAAATAATAAATCAATTAATGAAGAACAAGACACATCTAACTCATTAACTAGTCTTGAATCATTAAGAGATTTTATGGAACCCGAGCCTGTAATTGAATCACAACCTTTATTCTTAGAAAATTGTAATTTTCATTTTCTTAGTTCTGAAACAAATGTTTCCATTATAAATACAGAATCTGAAAATGTTATTGCAACAATTTTTAATGATACATGCGATGGATCAACAGTTCCAATAAAATCTAATTACAATAAGACTTGGATAGTGAGCATATTGGTATATCTTCTTGAAAGGAAAAGTTAGAAAATTTAGAACATGTTATTACATTTGAAAGAAATTCTTTAAACAAGGAATATAATACGACAAGTTTTATAAACGATTCATTTCAGCCGTCATTATATTCTGGCATGCATTACTTTCTTTATCTTGATGTGTTTTCAAATTAGAATATAGTCAATGATGATCATCTTAATCTTTCAAGTGATAATTTTCCTAATCCTTGTTCTAAAAATTTTGCATCTATTAGTCATTTGGATGATAATTCTTTAATTGCAAAACCTTTTTCTTTTGTATTTTTTGATTCTGTTAGTTCAAATCAGCCATTTAATTTTCATAAGAAGAAGGTAATTTATGACAATTGTCATGGCAATGAGGACAAAGATTCCAATCTTATACAAAGTATGCCTATTTTGAAAATTGATCTATCTCATGAAGATTCACATGCTTTAATTTTGTTCCCTTTTTCTAAACACAAACGTACTTTTGAGAATTTTGATGAGTTAATTGTTGGGTTGTGTTATATTCTTTCCACGATTATCTCCCCTAGTTAAC
>APFE030736541.1:37124-48657 GCA_000404065.3 Pinus taeda | reverse complement strand
GGGCAGACCTACGGGGTCTGGGGCAGTGTCCCGTGGAATTTTATTTTTGGACCCTATATTAGGTGGGCAGACCTACCTATGGTTTTGTGCATGCTTTTTGCACATGGCTTTGGGCGCAATGGTTTTTGGTCCATGGTATTGGATGCTTCGACATGGATATATATGTATTGTAACATTGAAAGGAACATAATAAAAATCAAGCTAGTAGTCCCGGTTTTGGGATCCAAGGGAAAATCTCTGTGTATATGTTTTTTATGTGTTATGCTCTCGCATTGTTTATTTTTGTTCTTAGAATTCGTATGCAAGTAATTTATGTATGGGGTTAAAACCTACATTTGGTATCATATTTGTTTTGGCTTCAAGGGGATGCCTTTGTTGCTGAGGGGTTTTGCTCAGGCCTGTGGTGGACGTTGTTTAGTGGGAGATCTGTGAGATTGATTCTGGTGGTGAAAGAAGATGACGAGCAATGGAAAGGTAGAGATCGATAAATTTAATGGTCAGAGTTTTGAGTTATGGAAACTCAATATGGAGGATTTGTTGGTAGATAAAGATCAGTGGATCGCAATAGATTCAGGTAGAATGGAAGAAGCTAGATTAGAAGGCAAAGAGCACAATACGATTATGTGTCTCAGATTCAGTATTTTTGAATGTATCAGGGGAAGCTACGATGAAGGCTTTGTGGGACAAGTTAGGGACCTTGTACCAATCTAAGTCTCTAGTGAATAAACTGTTCCTACGGAAAAATATAAATAACCTGAGGATGAAAGATGGAGACTCGTTGATAGAGAATCTGAATGCATTTAATAATGTGGTAAGTCAGTTAGTATTTGTTGATTTTAAAATTTTAGATGAAGATAAGTGCATTAGTTTGTTGTGCTCTCTACCAGATTCATGGGATAGTCTGGTTATTGCAATAGGTAGCAATGCAACTACCTTGCATTTTGATGAAATAGTCTCATCCTTACTGATGGAGGAGATGAGACGGAAAAATATGGAGAGCCAGAATGGTGATGCCTTTTTTGTACGAGGAAGGTCCTAGAACAAAAAAGAAAAATAAGTCATCGAGTGGGAGATCTAAATCTAGAGGGAGATCTAAATCTCCAGGAAAACCTGTAAAGGTGTGCTAGAAATGTAGAAAAGAAGGGCACTACAAAAGGGACTGTAAATCTAAAGCTCCTGACAAAGGAAAGGGATTTGATTATGATCCTTCTACAGAGGCAAAAACCACCTTAGATGAAGGTGGGGATGTGTGCTTGGCTTCTTCAAGTACACATGTAGATCATGAGGCATGGTTGATTGACTCAGGTGCATCCTTTCACTTCACTCCCCATAGAGAGTGGTTCTGTGAGTATGAGAAATATGATGGGGGTGATGTCTTCTTGGGGGATGATAGGAAGGCTAAAATCATTGGTCGTGGAAAATTTAAGTTGAATTTGCAAGGTGGAAGGATTAGAACACTTCCAGGTGTTCTGCATATTCTAGCATTAGCCAGAAATCTAATTTTTGTAAGCAAGTTGGATGATGCAGGTGTAAAAATAGTTTTCAAGAAAGATACCTGCAAGATGGTTCAGGAAGCATTGGTACTGATGCGGGGAGTTCGGATTGGAACTCTGTACAAGTTGTAAGGTAGCACTGTTATTAATGGGTGCAACAGTTCTGTGGTTCCTGAAAGTGGAGCAAAAAATCTAGTGGCCTTTGGAGAAAAGACCATGTTATGGCATCAGAGGCTTGGGCATATTGGAGAGGAGGGCCTTCAAATACTTCATGGTAGAGGTATGGTATAAGATATTACTAGTAGCTCATTGGATTTTTATTTCTGTGAAAATTATGTATATGGCAAGTAGAATCGGGTGAGTTTCCCCTCTTGTGGTCAGAGGGAAAAACAAATATTAGAGCTTGTGCACAGTGATGTGTTTGGTCCTGTGAAGGTTCCATCACTTGGTAAGTCTGTGTACTATGTATCATTTATAGAAGTCTTTGACAAGTTTAGAGAATTTAAGGCACTGGTGGAAAACTAGATAGAGAAGAAGATAAAGGTGTCGAGGACAGATAATGGTGGAGAGTTTTGCAAGAAGGAATTTGAAGATTTTTCTAAGAAGTGTGGTATAGCACGGAAAAGGAATACTCCATACACACTTGAGAAAAATGGAGTTGCAAAAAGAATGAACAAGATGTTGATGGAAAGGGCAAGAAGCATGCTCAATGGTGTCAGGTTATGACAAGAATTCTGAGCAGAGGTGGTGGAGACTGCATGTTACTTGGTCAATAGATCACCTTCATCAGCGTTGGAGGATAAGACTCCACAGGAGGCATGGACTGGTAAGAAACCCTCTCTTTCACATCTGAGGTTATTTGGATGTGATGCATATGTACATGTTCCAAAGGAGAAAAGAACAAAGCTGGATATTAAATCTGAAAAGTGCAACTTTATTGGGTATAACGATGGTTTGAAGGGTTATAAACTTTGGAACCCAGTAATAAGTAAGGTGGTGTACAACAGAGATGTGGTGTTCAGAGAGGTGAAAGATGTTATTAAACATGAATTCCAACCAAAGGAACCTGAAAAGATAGAGCTTGAGCTAAAGGAGGAAGAATCAAACTCTATAGTAGAAGAGGATTTAGAAGATGAAGAGCCACAAACTTCAAGTGTGAGAAGATCAGTTCGAGAAAGAAGGCAACCAGAAAGGTATAGTCCATCTGCTTTATATTCAAATTTTGCTTTATCTATTACTGATGATGATCCCAGAACTGTGAAGGAAGCAATAGATTCAGAGGATGGTAAACTCTGGAAAGAGGCCATGGTTGATGAAATGACATCTTTGCCCAAAAATGAGGCTTGGGATCTGGTGGTGTTGGTGGCTGGAAGGAAACCCATTGGCAATAAATGGGTGTTCAAGAAGAAGAAAAATGCAAAAGGAAAGGTGGAGAAATAAAAATCTCGGTTTGTAGCAAAAGGTCATTCCCGAGTGTCGGGAATTGATTTTGGTGATATTTTTCCCCTGTTGCCAAGGTAGCTTTTATTAGATTACTTTTATTTGTTGTTGCTACTTTTTATTTTGAGGTAGAAAAAATGGATGTGAAGAAAACATTTCTTCATGGGGATTTGGAAGAAGAGATCTACATGAAGAAACCTAAAGGCTTTGTAGTGAAGGGTAAGAAAGAGTTGGTATGCAAGTTAAAAAAGTCTCTGTATGGGTTAAAACAGTCACCAAGGATGTGGTATCAGAAATTTGATACATTTATATGGGGACTTGGCTTCACCAAAAGCAAAGCAGATCATTATGTGTATTTTAAATTAATTGGTGACCGTGTTATTTATCTGGTCTTGTATGTGGATGATATGTTGTTGGTTGGAAATGACAAAGAAATTAACCAGGATTTGAAGACCCAATTGTCCTCCAAATTCGACATGAAAGATCTCGGTGCTGCAAACTATATTTTGGGCATGGAAATTAAAAGAGATCGGGCAAAGAGGAAGCTCTGGTTAAACCAGAGGAAGTATGTCGAGACAATATTGCAGAGGTTTAATATGTAAGATAGTAAACTGGTGAAGGTTCCTATTCCTGTAGGTGTAAAGTTATCTGCTGAACAGTGTCCCAAGACACAAGAAGAAGAAGAGGACATGTCCCATGTTCCATATGCTAGTGCAGTCAATAGCCTGATGTATGTGATGGTCTGTACTAGAACAGATATTTCACAGGCAGTGGGAGTATTGAGCAGGTTTATGTCAAAACTAGTGAAGGAGCATTGGACAACAGTGAAGCTAGTTTTCAGGTTTTTGCGTGGCACTAGTGATTATGGTTTGTGCTATCAAGGAAGACCAGGATTTGACAAATTTTTGGATATTCATGGGTTTGTTGATGCAGACTGGGTGATCCAGGTGGCTTCAAACACATATAGAAGTCGAAGAGGACGCAGAAAGGGTCAAAATTCAAAGTGATCAGATTGCTCCCAAACAAGCACCAGATCGAAGTGCTAGTCCCCTTGATTCCAACGGTGTGAACGCAACTCAAATCCGAGCTTGTATGAGGTAGATAGAGCCAGTCAAAGTTCAGAGTTGACTTTGACAAGTGGCAGGGTTAATGGACCTACAAATTGCATCGATAGTGGTCATAGGAATCTGGTCACCGATAGCGGGCGAAATTGTTGCCTCTTTAATTCACCTAATAACCTCTAGGTTCAAGAATTTTCAAAAAAAGGTTTACGGTTATATGAAAAACAAAAAAATATATGTATGGGGGGGCGGGCCACCAACCTTGTGACACAGAAGATTCTATTGGTGGCTAGCCTTACACGGAGGTCCCCTCTTATTATTTTAAAACTCCAGTTCCACGTTGACTTCGCTTTACAAACAACGCTTTGATCCACACCGTAGATCTCTTACTGTCAAATTCAACGGTCAATATTCACTCCGAAAAATCAAAGCAATCCGTTGATCCTCCACCGTCGATCAAATCACACTAGATCCAATGGTTCACAAGGATTTCAGATGCACAACTTGCACGGAGAGTACTCGCTTGAAAAAGCGGTTTTCTCTCTCCACCTGAGTGCTACGTGTCTTGTAGTTAGTGGAATCAGAGGCCTTCCTCGAAATATAGCTTACAACTTTTTATCCACCCGAAATACCACTTTCACTGTTTAAATCCCGCTCTTGGAGATAACCACGTGCGTTAATTTAATAATTAAGCAAAGCCTTTAATGACTGATTTTAGTTTTTTAATCACGAAATTAACCCTTAATGCTAATTGACCCCAATTTACTATTAATACACAGAAAACCCACAACCACTGAGATTCGCGTTAAATGTGAAATTACAGAAAATACCTGATTAACTGTCTGGTCGCGAACATGCCGAAAGAAACAAGAGTTTGCACCAGGATTACAATGCAAATACACACTAGATAAATTTCATTAATATAATATCTGTTACAGAGTCTTGGCCCTCTCGACTCAACTACAACAATGTATTGACCTTTGTTTCAATCTCAAATCCTCTCTAACTCTCTAACTCTCATTTCTCACTCAAACCTCTATCATCTCAGCTTTGTTAATCCTTTTCCATTACATTTTCTTTCTTTTATGAGTCATACTCTATTCTAACCACACTAACAACTTGATCTCTATTTTGATCAGTCTAACAATCAAATCTCTATCTTTAAGCTCTATTACACACCTATGCTAACAACTTAGCCTTAGTATAAAATAAGATAATTTCCTAACTATTACAATAATGAAGTAAACCTCATCTTCGAGAGATCCAACCCTGTCTACTAAAAAATGATTTTTTTGACCACTTAGGTCATGGAATTCAACTCTTTTAACCACAACATGTGAAGAAACAATCACATTGCTGGCTAAGTCCAGATGCTCCTGCATTAGACTCCCCGGGAAGAAAATAATTATCCCTCAGACTTCCAGGATTTACTCCATACTTCTGCAACTCTGCTGTTGTCAACCAACTGGCTTCCTCCACTGGTTGTCCTTTCCATTTGACTAGATATTGAAAATAAACCCGTCTTCTGGTTCTTTTGGTAACTCTTTTTTCCAAAACAACTTCCACATCTTTCTTAACTGTCTTTGGCATTTTTTATTCCCAGTTCAAAGTTTGAACTTCATCTTCTATAGTCTCCTCCTGTAGCTTTGTCTCTGTCTCCTTGTATGGATACAAATATGCAACATTGAATACAAGTGATATCCCAATCCCTTCTGGAAATTCAATTTCATAAACATTACTTGAAAACTTTCTTATAATTCTACATGGTCCTATCTTTTTCATTTTCAATTTATTGTAAGTCTTAGCAGGAAATCTTTCTTTTCTCAAATACACCATCACTAAATCTCCCACTTGGAATTCCTTCTCTCTTCTTTTCATATATGTTCTCTATTTGTGTTTGATACTGGTTTCCTGTAATTTTCTTTTGACATCTTCTTGTACTCTTTGCATCTGCTCTGTAAACTCTTCAGCTTTTGCACTTCTGATCCCCTGTTTACCCAAATCTTTGACCTCATACACACCTCTTGGATTCATCCCAAAAACAATCTAAAATGGACTCATCCCAGTACTTTAGTTTGGAGTGTCATTATAAGAAAACTCAACCTGAGCTAGTGCTAAATCCCACTGCTTAGGATTTTGATACACTAAACTTCTCAATATTTTTCCCAATCTCATGTTTACTACTTCGGTCTACCCATCTGTTTGAGGATGGTACGCTGAACTAAAATTGAGATTAGCTCCCAGTTTCTTCCAAAGAGTTCTCTAGAAATGCCCTACAAACTTTGTATCTCGATCACACACAATACTTACAGGTAACCCATGTAATCATACAATTTTTGAAAAAAATAGATTAGCAATATGTGTTGCATCACTAGTCTTCTTACATGCAATGAAATGTGCCATCTTGGAAAATCTATCTACTACAACATAAATGGAATCATTCCCTCTTTGGGTTTTTCATAATCCCAAAACAAATTCCATGCTAACTGCATCCCATAGTTGGTCTGGTATTGGCAATGGCTGATACAATCCTGTATTTTGCCTCCTTCCATTAGCATGCTGATATATCCTGCACTTCTCAATAAATATCTTAATATAAGTCTGCATCTTTGGCCAATAGTAAAAAGCATTCACTTGAGCAAAGGTTTTATCTTGTCCAAAGTGACCAGATAATCCTCCACTATGTTTCTCCTTTATTATGTTTTCCCTCATAGAATATTTGGGAATACAGAACTTGTTGCTTTTAAACAATAAGCCTCCTTGAATGAGATAATCCAACCACTGACTTCTGTTATGAACTATTGGATTCTGAACTATTGTATCTTTGAAATTTGCATCATGTTTGTACATTTCAATCATTTCCTCAAATCCTACAACACCCACTTTGAATTCTTGCACAATAAAAATTACCCTGCTTAAAGCATAAACAACTTTGTTCAACTTACCACTTATGTGATTTATCACAAAAGTAAAGCTCTGCAAAAATTCTACCCACTTGGCATGTTTCTGGTTCAATTTTGGCTGGTTATTGATGAACTGTAAGGCATGATTGTTCGAATACAATATGAATTCTTTTGGAAGCAAATAATGTCTCCATTTTTTCAAGGCTTGTATAATAGCGTAAAACTCTTTATCGTAAGAGGAATATTTCTTCTTTGCTTCATTCAATTTCTCACTGAATTACGCTATTGGTCTTTGTTCCTGACTCAAAACTGCTCCAATTGCAACTCCACTAGCATCTGTTTCAACTTGAAATACCTTTTCAAAATTAGGTAAAGCCAAAACTAGTTTCTCTGTGATTTTCTCCTTCAGCAACTTAAAATTCCTATCTGTTGGTTCTGTCCACTTGAATGGTTTATTAGCCTCCTTGATTATTTCAAGAATTGGTGTACAAATCTGACTAAAGCTTTGATAAACTTTTTGTAAAAGCTTGCAAGAACATGGAAGCTTCTTACCTCGAATATATTCCTTGGAATAGGCCAATTCCAAATTACTTGGACTTTCTCTGGATCCATTTTCAATCCTTCTTTAGAAACTACAAATCCCAAGTAAATTAATTCTTCCTTCATGAAACTACATTTCTTCAGATTTATCAGTAGTTTCTCTTTCTGCAGAGTTCTTAGAACCAACTTAAGATGCTCTAGATGCTCTTCTTTACTTGTACTAAAAACTAGAATATCATCAAGATAAACAATAACAAACTTGCCTGCATATTCCTTCAAGACTTCATTCATTAATCTCATGAACGTGCTAGGTGCATTAGTGGGTCCAAAAGGCACCACTAACCACTCATACAACACACTATTTGTTTTAAATGCAGTCTTCCATTCATCACCTTCTCGAATTCTTATTTTATGATAGTAGACATTTTCTACAAATTAGCTAGCTCTAATACCATGTAGAAATTTCATCTGTAGAAAAAACTGATATAGGCAATGTCCTAAAGCATAATACTTTTTCTACTTCTACAAAACATTAAGCGGAAGCATAATCAAATTCATGAGCAACATCAAATAGAAACATGCATAATTGATAAAGATAAATAATTACACATAACACAGGATATACCCAGGGGAAAGCACCAGCATAAAACCCCAACCATGTATTATCAATCAAGTGGAAATCCTCTTCACAATACAAGAAGAATTAGCTCTCAAGCTATTCAGTTCTCAATGAACTATGAAGATATGAAGATCTATCTCATGAACCACCCAAGCCATATTTATATAGGCTTTCCCTATGGTCCTTACGTAGTTTTCTTAGGAAATAATAGAAAAAGCATATGTTATTAATTCCAACATACCAAAAACAACCAGTGGTCCAACTACATATTCCTTGAGAACACTAGTTCCTCAACCATGCAAAAATTACTTACTAGAATTAGTTAAGCATCTGATAGTACATTGTCCCACATTTGATCTCAACTGGGTCTCTGACAGAACTGACATGCAATAGTTATCCATGAGTGAATCCTTATTTATCTAAAATAATAGTTGTCATATGCATGCAAGCATTAACAAACTATATTTTATTATTTTAACAACTTGTTAAAATAATCTAATGGACTTGATAGTTAGACTAAGTAATTGATTCGTCTTCTTATTGAACTCATGCTTATTCCCTCATCAGTGGAGGAAATCATGTTGCCTGCTCACAAGACTTCAAATGAATTTCCTTAATTAATTAACTCAACTGAATTAATTAATTAATATTTCAAACTACTGTTAAGACCAAAATTAATTTTACTTCCTATAGATAGACTAGGGACTACTATAAATAGGAAGGGACCCAGAAATGCTTTTTTTAGAACTTTTTATTTTTAGCAGTTTCACCTCTCACCCAATGTGGCCAATGACCTCACTGGCCAAACTGCGATTTTTAGATATGCTATTTTCAACACATTCTAAATTTAGCATTTCTTGTTGCACATTTTCCAACACTCCCTCTCAACAAGCAAGGCTTTCTCTTGAACCTGATCTTCTAACTCTGGAATGTTATGCATGCAACACATCTACCCGGTCCACTTGCTCTAGCAACACATGGAACAAAAACACTCTCAACTGACCACTCTATTGGGCTAGGAACATACTCTGATGCTGAAGCTCCACCTGCTCCTGACAAGTGCTCCCTCTCTGACATCTGCGTTATTGCAACATCTCCATGCATCTCACACCATTGCACACCTCTTTGTGCCACATAGCACTATGCAAAACACTTGTGCCTCTCGCATTGATGCAGCCTGCTAGCTATGTGTTGTCCTGGGATTCCCTACACTGTCACTCTCTCTGCTGCTCCATCCGCATCTGTCTCTACCCAATCGATCAGTTCCTGCTACTCCACATCAGGGATCCTGTAGCAAGGTCTCATCCAAGAGGTTGGGTACCTCAAGGATCCTGCCCCTCCTTCTTGGGACGATCAATCCACATCACCCCACCTCCTACCTGGAGGTATGGCTGCATGTGATCCCTCTGCCCACCTGGCTCAAAGTTTCCCCCTACTGGAGGTCTCTGCATGAGTAGATGTCTCTACTCGATCCTCCTCTCAGCTTCCCTTGTTGTGGCTGCTCCACAACCTCCTAAAGCTGCTGCATCAATCGTGGCTCCTCCATAATCGTCTGAGACTTCTTCTGGCTCTGCATGTTGAGAGGTAATATACCCTCCCTCTCAACCACCAAGTCTCCATTAGTTGCCTTGCTGCTCAAGGCTTTGTAAGCATCTTGAACCTCAAGAGCATATAGGTTCTTGACCCATGAACCAATCTGCTTCACCTGTCTAGTGATGATGTGTCTAAGGAAAACCTTTCCCTTACTGAAGACTACATCATAGCCTCTATCTTCCAGCATCGCGATCGACACCAAGTTTCTCTTTAGTCTTGGTACATACTTGACATCGGTCAAGGTAAGGCGAGATCCATGCTCCCTCTGAAAAATAATCGTGCCTACACTTGAGACACTATACTTCTCATCATTACCCATCACTATGAGTATATGGAGATATTTCTCCTCCAAAGTACTGAACATACTCTTATCTTCGATCATGTGGAAAGAAGCTCCACTGTTAAGAAACCAACCACTTCCCACCATGGATGAAACCATGCATGCGAAGAGTGTGAAATCCAACTCAAACTGTGAAGCAAGTGCCTCACCTTCAGATCCTTCCCCAGATCCCTTCTTGGATTTCCTCCATGGAAAATTTGCAGCATAATGGCCCACCTCATGACAACGAAAGCATCACACTTTCGATTTGTCAACCTTCTTCCCATCATTGGAAGAACTGGATTCAGAAAGAGAAACCTTCTCCTTCCCATTCTTCACCTTACTCGCTAAGGCACAATTCTCCTCATCATGCACAGATGAAAAACTATCTCTGGTGCTCCATCTGATCTCCTCCTACATCAAATCCGACCATAGTTGTTCCTAATCTGGCAGCTTCTCCCTTCCATTCACTGAGTCCTGGTAGCTATGCCAACTCTTAAGAGGGCCAAGGAGTGCTAGACTCACCATATCCTCATCCGATGTCATCACCCCTACACTTGCAAGCTCATCCCTACATGTGATGAGCTTAGTCAGACACATAGAGATCGTCTCATCCCTTTCACACTTGATCTTTCGAAGTTTGTCCTTCAATGCCAGCTTCATCTGATCACTACTATTCTGATATAACTCTTTCAATGTTTTCCACATTGCACGTGGAGTCTCCTTCCCATGGAGGCTCAAGACAATGTGATCTCGCACTCCCTTCAAGAGAATTATCCTAGCTCTAGCCATACACTTCCACCATTCCATCTGCTCAATCTTGTCAGTAGGCTTAGGGATTTCTTGATCAATGAAATCCTTAAGACCATTATCTTCCAAAACTGCCTCTATGCGATCCTTCCAAGCTATATAGTTTGAGCTGCCACCAAGGGCATACTCAAGCCTCAAACCATAGAACACCATCGATGAAATAGATGTGATAAGAACTTGAGATCTATATCCCGAATAATAAACTTTGAATTTCTCCTGCTAGTATATTGTTCTTACTTGATCACCTGTGCTCTGATACCATGTAGAAATTTTCTACAAATCAGCTAGCTCTGATACCATGTAGAAATTTCACCTGCAGAACAAACCGATATATGCAATATCTTAAAGCATAATACTTGTTATACTTCTACAAAACATTAAGCAAAAGCATAATTGAATTCATGAGCAACATCAAGTAGAAACATGCATAACTGATCAAGAGAAATAATCACACATAACACAAGATATATCCAAGGGAAAGCACTAGCCTAAAACCCCATCTCTGTATTATCATACAAATGGAAATATAGTCCGGATTACACAAAGCCTTAGCTCGAAAGCTATCCAGCTCTCAGTAAAATCCCTCTACTGCTCATAGACAATCAAAGGCTTCTCACAAACCTTCTCCTCTGCCCTCCAAGCCTCCTATTTCTATGCACAAGTTTTCCTGGGTCCTTCAGCTGCAACCTGTGTGATTCTCACCTCACACACAACATTGACCTCTGAAATAACTGCACAAACTTGAAGGAGATAAA
>APFE030736541.1:14441-35778 GCA_000404065.3 Pinus taeda | reverse complement strand
GTAGAAATTTCACCTGTAGAACAAACCAATATATGCAATGTCCTAAAGCATAATACTTGTTCTACTTCTAAAAAACATTAAGCAAAAGCATAATTGAATTCATGAGCAACATCAAGTAGAAACATGCATAACTGATCAAGAGAAATAATCACACATAACACAGGATATATCCAGGGGAAAGCACCAGCATAAAACCCCAACCATGTATTATCAATCAAGTGGAAATCCTCTTCACAATAAAAAAAGAATTAACTCTCAAGCTACTCAGTTCTCAATGAATTATGAAGATATGAAGATCTGTCTCATGAACCACCCAAGCCCTGTTTATATAGGCTTTCCCTATGGTCCTTACGTAGTTTGCTTAGGAAATAATAGCAAAAGAGTAGTTTATTAATTCCAACATACCAAAAACAACCAATGGTCCAACTACGTATTCCTTGAGAACACTAGTTCCTCAACCATGCAAAAACTACTTACTAGAAATAGTTAAGCATCTGATAGTACACTATCCCACATCTGATCTCAATTGGGTCTCTGACAGAACTGACATGCAACAATTATCCATGAGTGAATCCTTAGTTATCTAAAATAATAGTTGTCACATGCATGTGAGCATTAACAAACTATATTTTATTATTTTAACAACTTGTTAAAATAATCTAACTGGACTTGACTAGTTAGAACTAAGTCAACTGATTCTATAATTATAGAACTCATGCTTATTCCCTCTATTAGTGGAGGAAACTCATGTGCATGCTCACAAATACTTCAAATTCGAATTTCATTAATTAATTAACTCAACTGGATTAATTAATTAGTATTTCAAACTGCTGTTAAGACCAAAATTAATTTTACTTCCTATAGATAGACTAGGGACTACTATAAATAGGAAGGGACCCAGAAATGATATTTTTAGAACTTTATATTTTTAGCAGTTTCACCTCTCATCCAATGTGGGCAATGATCTCGCTAGCCAAACTGTTATTTTTAGACATGCTATTTTTAGCACATTCTAAATTTAGCATTTCTTGTTGCACATTTTCCAACAATGATATCCACTCTTCAAATCTATTTTAGTAAAATATTTTGATCCACTCAAACAATCCATTAAATCATCCATGCGTGGCAAAGGAAATCTATACCTGATAGTGATCTTGTTGATGGCTCTGGAATCTATGCACATACGCTATTCTCCTCCTTTATTTGGACTGAGTACTGTTGGTACAATACATGGACTTGTCTTCCATCAGCTCCCGCACTTGTCTTCCAAATTCTGCGTTCTCTTGAGGAGTTAATTTGTATGTTTCTTTATTTGGAAAGCTCCTGGTATTAGATCAATATGATGACTAATACTCTTGATCGGCGGTAACGCATTTGGAAAATCATCCACAATAATATCAGTGAGATCATCTAACAAAAATTTAACTCCTTCAGGCAAATCATCCAAGTTTGTGGAAGTTAAATTACCTTTGGTCTTCCCACAATAGCAAAATGCAACTCCTCGTTTTTCACTACCTCTTGTAGCAACTCCTTTCCACTCATTAGCGTAACACTGTTTTCAAGTTCTCCCTTTTCAGCTTCATCCTTCAATGGCAACAATGTATGTTTATTTCCATCCTTCTCCAGAGTATAAGTATTTCTCCTTCCATCATGAATAGCTCTCCGATAAAATTGCCAAGGTCTTCCCAACAATATATGGCATACTTCCATTGGCATTATATCACACAATATCACATATTTATAAGTACCAATCTGTATCTCTAGCTTGCATTGTTCTATCACAATGATATGATGTTCTTTCTGCAACCATGACACTTTGTAAGGAATAGGGTGTAATGTCTTTACCAATCCTAGCTTGTCCACCATCTCTATAGAAACAAGGTTATTAGTGCTTCCACTGTCCATTATCACTTTACAACATTTACCTTTAGATTTGCATGTAGTTCTGAACAAACTCTTCCTCTGAGCTAGTTCTCCAATCTTTTTCTCAGCTTTAAGCAATGCCCTTTTCAACAATAGGGATTCTCCTAATTCAGGTGATTCTTCCTTTCTGCAACTTGAGGTTTTTATTCCTTTGCCTCAACCACATTCACATTCCTCTGACTTGTTGTTTCATTATGAGGGCAGTCCCATGATACATGTCCCCATTCTCCACATATGTAACACCGAATATCTCTTCCTCGGCCTCTTCCTCTAGGTGAAAATCTTCCTCTATTAAAATATCCTCTCTGTGGTGGTCTACTACTTGAACTTCCTGCTTCATGTTGATGTTGCTGACCTCTGGGTCTGGTAGTTCCTCTACCTCTTACTGAACTTCTTCCTCTATTCCTTTGATTTTGTTTTCTCAACGTCTTCTCTTCTTCCTTCAAACCTACTTGATAGGCATCTTCAATAGTCTTCAGACTCAACAAGCTGATCTTATACTGGATGTCATATCTTAAGCCATTGATATATCTAGCTACCTTCTCCATGTCATCCTCTGCATGTCCTGCTCTAATACTCAATTTATAAAACTCTTCTATATATTCTTTAACAAACATTCCTTTTTGCCTTAAATTCTACAATTGTTTGAAAAGATTTAACTGATAATATTTAGGCATAAATTTAGCTTTCATTTTACTCACCATGTTATCCCATTTCTTGATCTTGGACTTTCCTTTTGTCGTTTTGGATGTTTGTAATTCATCCAACCAAATAACTGCATGACCTTTCAATATGGTAACTACAAATTTCACCTTCTTTTTTTCGTCAGCTTCCTCTTCATAGTCAAAATATTTGTCCAATGAATTGATCCGATCCATTAGCTCTTCTACGTTGAGACTCCCTTCATACGTAGGAATTTCCATATTTGGTTTTCCTCCTACTTTCGCCAACATCTTTATAAATCTAGTAGTTTCATTTTTCTCCTCTTCTTCTTCCTCAGAAGATTCTTCTTTATCACTGTCAGCTCCTTCATCAGGTATTCTTCTCTGAGCAGTATCAATTATTTCCATTCTCGTACATAGACTACGGATCTCTTCCAATAGAACTGCATTTGCTTCAGGTCTTCCTCAACCAATGCTAGCTCCTCTCCTTGGCGGCATTTTTCTGCAATCAACCTTAACTTCTACTCTGATACCACAAATGAAGCAATAGATTCTATTGGTGGCTAGCCTTACACGGAGGTCCCCACTTATTATTTTAAAACTCTGGTTCCACGTTGACTTCGCTTTACAAACAATGCTTCGATCCACACCATGGATCTCTTATTGTTAGATCCAACCGTCAATATTCACTCTGAAAGATCAAAATAGTCCGTTGATCCTCCACCGTCGATCAACTTTCCCTAGATCCAACGGTTCACAAGGATTTTGGATGCACAACTTGCACGGAGAGTAACAACCCAAAAAAGCGGTTTTCTCTCTCCACCCGAGTACTACGTGTCTTGTAGTTAGTGGAATCAGAGGCCTTCCTTGAAATACAGCTTACAACTTTTTATCCACTCAAAATACCACTTTCACTCTTTAAAACCCAATCTTGGATATAACCACGTGCGTTAATTTAATAATTAAGCAAAGCATTTAATGACTGATTTTAGTGCTTAATCACGAAATTAACCCTTAATGCTAATTGACCCAATTTACTGTTAATACACAGAAAACCCACAACCATTGAGATTTGCGTTAAATGTGAAATTACAAAAAATACTCGGTTAACTGCCTGGATGCGGACACGCCGAAAGAAACAAGATTTTGCACCAGGATTACAATACAAATACACACTCGATCAATTTCAGTAATATAATATCTGTTACATAGTCTTGGCCCTCTCGGCTCAATTACAACAATGTACTGACCTATATTTCAATCTCAAACCCTCTCTAACTCTCTAACTCTCGCTTCTCACTTGAACCTCTATCATCTCAGCTCTGCTAATCCTTTTCCATTACATTTTCTTTCTTTTATGAGTCATACTCTATTCTAAATGCACTAACAACTCGATCTCTATTTTGATAAGTCTAACAATCAATCTCTATGTTTAAGCTCTATTACACACCTGTGCTAACAACTTAGTCTAGTCTAAAATAAGATAATTTCCTAACTATTATAATAATGAAGTAAAACTCATCTTCGAGAGATCCAACCCTCTCTACTAAAAACTGACTTTTTTGACCACTCAGGTCATGAAATTCAACTCTTTTAACCACAACATGTGAACAACCAATCACGTTGCTGGCTAAGTCTAGATGCTCTTGCATCACCCTGCCACCCATATTAACATAACATACATTATTTGTGGGCCGATGGGAATGGAACCTGCCTGACCCTCTCCACGGGCAGCCCAACCCAAAACACATCAATGCAATAACCCATTTAATACACCAACACATGAAAACTGCGTCATTCCAAAATAAATTAACCGCTATCTAAAATAATACAATGTGCCAAAAATTAATGTGCCATAAAATCAAACACTGTGTATTTTTGGAGGGGTCTAGATTTGATCCCCCAACCTCCTGGCTCATTGCCTCCGCCTTAACCAACTTGCCCAAATAGATTTGTTGTTATTTATCCTTGAAAACATTTATAACCCTTCAGTTCATTTGCACACGGAGGTGGAATGGGGAATGGAGAGAGGAACCAAGAATGGGGCTTTGAGTAGTGAAACCATGAAGTAGTTCCAGGAGGAAAAATAATGGCATGCTTTTCGAGACAAAATTTTTGCAGAGAATTTCAAAGATTCCTTGGGAGGTAAAAATTCATTTTATCAGAATGTAATCCAGTTTACAGTCATTTTTCTTAGATTTTTGTAGGGAACACAATGGCGAGGTTGGATTCACCTTTTGAGAAGCAGATTTTTAGATTCCCAGCGGAGCAGAATCTTTGAGAATCTTGAGGGAATCTTCTAGATTCCTTGGAGGCTGAAATTTGCCAAGGTCAGAATGTAGCCAACTTTATACTCATTCTTCTCAAAATTTCGCAAGGATCCCAATGGTGAGATCATAATTTTTATATGAGAAGTAGACCTTCAGATGACCTAAAGGAGAGAATCTTTGAGGAATCTAGTGGGAATCTAAAAGATTCCTGTAGCCCCAAATTTTCACTTTCTTAGAATTCTGAAATTTGATAGTCGATTTTACAATATTCGACCCCACGAATCTGATGGTGTAATCAAATTTTCCATTTGATCATTCCATTTTTTGGGCACCTTTCAAAGTGGAGTGCAGGTGTCAGCGTTGAATGTGCGAGCAGTAATTTCCATGATATTCAATACCACGAGATTGATGGTACAGCCAGATCTAACAGTGTATCATCCTCTTCTTTAGATAACTCCTTGATGTGAGGTATATGCAGTTGGATCATGTACTTCTTTGTCTCTTTGCTTGAGATGCATTGTGCTGTATAGATCCCTGTTTGATGTTTGATTTAGGATCTTATTTTGTTCTTGATGTGAGATGTACTTATTGTCACGTTTTGATTGAGATCCCTTTGTCGCCATGTTGATGGGATACTCATGTGTCGCCATGTATGTTTGAATTGAGATCCCTTTGATGCCATGTTGGCGGGATGCTAATTATTATCATACATGAAATTATGTCATGTTGATAGGAGTCCTTTTGTGAATGAGACTTTCTGTAATGGAACATCTCATGGAGCCACTCCTGTTTGAGGGAATATTCCTTGCATGATAGAGAAAACACATTCATGTACATCATCACTCTTTCCAGCACTGAATGAAGTAGCCATTCCATCTTGACATCGGGCCCGAAGACATAGTCCACACTGGACGAACTTCGTTATCAACGTCTTGTGTTTTATGTTGCTGATTCTTGTCAAGTTCCTTCTTCTTTACAACATGCATATATGTTCCTTTATGCTCATTTAAATGCAATTCTAAATACATCATGGAAGTAAAAGATCTTGGTTAAATCCGGGAGTTGAGTCAACTTGGATAAAGTTTGGTATCAGAGTAGTCTTCATGTGGATGTGAATTGCGAGCGTGAATAATGGAACATGTAGTGAAGGAGGATGACAAAGCGATGTACGCGGCCATGCTCATAGTGTCCAAAAAGGTGGAAATAATGTGTGAATCTCTACAAAAAGAGATAGAGTAAAAGCAATGATTGCATCTTTAGTTGTGAGAAATAGAAGGGGCCCTGGAAGAACCGAAGCACAATAACCAAAGTCTTCAAGCAAATAACTTTGAATTGAAGATGCTCCTAGAGGAAGAGAAAGAGGAGAAACATAGTTTGATATGACAACTGCAAGTTAAGGACGAGGCCTTGGAAAAGTTGCAACGTGACCCATGTGAGGTAAAAAGTAGTTCTCCGACTTCATGTATGTTTCTCGATGATGATTTTGCTATTTTTGAAAATCATACCATAGGATTTGGCTTCAAATTGCCGAAGAAAATGGGGTATGAAGGAAAAGGCTTGGGAATTAATGGCCAAGGCATAGTCAACCCCATCAAAGTAGAAGAATTACCTTGTCGAACAGGACTTGGGTATGTCGGAAAGGAAGTTGGGGAATGCGCTAGGACAACCAGTGAACCACCAACAACAGATGATGAGAAGCCCTCATCAGTTCTTTCCAACTCGACAATGGAGGTAAAAGATGTTGATTCCCCTTCAGTTTCATCTTCACATAGTATGATTTCTGTTGGAAATATGGAGATACCACTTACAGGGAAAAACATGAGGCTCCATACTAGGATGAGGTACAAGGAAGGAGAAGAACTTGGTGTTAATAACCAAAGCATAACTCAGCCATTGGAGGTCATGCATAAACCTCAATTTGTAGGCTTAGGATACACTAATGAAGAATGCTCGAAGGTGTTAGATGCTTTCGATACATTATTGAAATAATCGAGGAAAAAGAATGATGGGAGCACATCACCATCATCCCATGGCAGTGCCCATTGCAGGGAAAGAGCCAAGGCAAGTTCTCATCACCATATTTAAACTAGAGACAATAAGGAAAGGTATAACAAGTCTCAACACTTGAATGTTCATTTCGATTACAATCATGTTGTTAATGATGGACATAAATCAAGGCATCGAAAAACATGTACTTTTTGTGGATTACATAACCATACATTTGTTGAGTGCTGGAAGAGAATGACAACACGAAAAAGGATGAGGCATGAAAAACCCTCTCAATTGCAGGTAAAGAAACATGTTAAGGAGATATGGAGGAAGAAGATGTATAGTAGTCATTGCAACAGAAGTGGTCACCAAAGGGCCACATGTTGGAGGCTCCATCCAGAGAAACACCTTAAAGACAAAGCATCTGCGTATGAATGAGGTGAAACAATTGTTCGACAAGAAAAACCACCATAGGGAGATGACCCATTCAAATTGGTAAGTGAAAAATGGTTTCTAGATGTGTTATCTTGTCATGGTCGTGATTTTGTAAATCATTTGTTGCATTTTAAAATGTAAAAGTGATGATGTGTTTTCCATCACTTGTTAAGCAACAATGATGTCTAGTCTTATTTTGAGTTGCATGTTAAACTGTGAAAGTGATGTTGTGTTTTCCATCACTCGTTAAAGAAACAATAGTGTTTGGCCTTATTTTTTAAATCATGTGTTGCAGTGATGATGTGTTTTCCATCACTTGTTGAAGCAACAATGATATTTTGGCCTTGTTTTCATAGTTGGGGTATTGTTTCCATTTTGATGTAAACTTGACCACCAAGTATGTGCTATAAACTTGTGGCAAGTATGGGATGCTTGGGTCATTAGTTGGTCTTGTAAATAAAGCATGTAATTTGCAAAATAATGTACTATAGGTTTGTAGAGGTTGCAAGTGTCGGATCGACGGTTATGGCTTCGAAGGACAAAGGTGAAGGAGAAGGGATGGTGACATATCAGATACTTGTAAGTGGAGATAATTTACAAAGAAGTGATAGATTATTTTCATGCTTTTGGAGGATCAAAAGCTCTTGAGTGGGGAGGATTGGTCCAGGTGGCTTTAGACACATGCAGAAGTCCAAGACGACGCAGAAAGGGTCAAAATTAAAAGTGGTCATATCGCTCTCAAACAAGCACCAGATCAAAGTTCTCGTTTCCGTGATTCCAATGGTGTGAACGACACTCAAATCCGAGCTCGTATGAGGGAGATAGAACCAGTCAAAGTTTAGGGTTGACTTTGCCAAGTGGCAGGGTTAATGGACCTGCAAATTGCACTAACAACGGTCATCAGAATCCGGTCACTGACGGTGGGCAAAATTTTTGCCTCTTTAATTTGCATAATAACCTCTAGGTTCGAGAATTAAAAAAAAAAAGGCTTACGGTTATATGAAAAACAAAAAAAATATATGTATGGGGGGGGGGGGGTTGGGGTAGGCGACCAACCCCGCCACCCATATTAACATAACATACATTATTTATGGGCTGGCAGGAATTGAACCCGCCCGACCACGTGGCCGGTCCGCTCCACTGGCACCCCAACCCAAAACACATCGATGCAACAAACCATTTAATACACCAACACATGAAAATCATGCCATTCCAAAATCAATTAACTGTTTTTTAAAATAATACAACATGACAAAAATTAATGCGCCATAAAATCAAACATTGTGTATTTTTGAAGGGGTTGGGATTTGATCCCTCGACCTCCCACCTTGTTGCCTCTGCGTTAACCAATTCACCCAAATAGATTTCTTGTTATTTCTGCTGGAAAACGTTTATATAACCCTTCATTTCATTTGCAAATAGAGGTGGAACGGGGAACAGAGAGAGGAACCGAGAATAGGGGTTTGAGCAATGGAACCATGATGCAGTTCCAGGAGGCAAAATGATGGCATGCTTTTCGAGACATAATTTTTTGCAGAGAATCTTAAAGATTCATTAGGAGGTAAAAATTCATTTTATCAAAATGTAATCAATTTTACAGTCATTTTTCTCAGATTTTCGCAGGGAACACAATGGCGAGTTGGATTCACCTTTTAAGCAACGAATTTGTAGATTCCCAGCAGAGGAGAATCTTTGAGAATCTTGAGGGAATCTTCTAGATTCCTTGGAGGCTGAAATTTGCCAGAGTTAGAATGCAACAAACTTTATATTCATTCTTCTCAGACTTTCGCAAGGATCTCAATGGCAAGATTAGAATTTTGATCTGAGCAGTAGACCTTCAGATAACTTGGAGGAGAGAATCTTTGAGAAATCTAGGGGGAACCTAAAAGATTCTTGTAGCCCTAGATTTTCACTTTGTCATAATTCAGAAATTTGACAGTCGATTTTACATTATTCAATGCCACAAATTTGATGGTATAATCAGAGTTTCCATTTGATCATTCCCTTTTTTGGCCACCTTTAAAAGTGGAGTGTAGGTGTCAGCATTCAATGTGCGAGCAATCATTTCCATGGTATTCGACACCACGAGATTGATGGTACAACCAGATCCAACAATGTATCATCCTCTTCTTCAGATAACTCCTTGATGTGAGCTATATGCAATGTGATCATGTACTTCTTTGTCTCTTTGCTTAAGATGCATTGTACTTTATAGATCCTTGTTTGATGTTTGATGTGGGATCATGTTTTGTTCTTGATGTGAGATGTACTTATTATTACGTTTTAATTGAGATCCCTTTGTTTCCATGTTGACAGAATACTCATGTGTCGCCATGTATGTTTGAATTGAGATCCCTTTGATGCCATGTTGGCAGGATGCTCATTATTATCATACGTGAAATTATGTCATGCTGATAGGAGTCCTTTTGTAAATGAGAATTCTTGTAGCAGAACATCTCGTGGAGCCACTATTGCATGAGGGCATATTCCTTGCATGATAGAGAAAACACATTCATGTACATCGTCACTCTTTCCAACACTCAATGAAGCAGCCAACACCATCTTGACACCGAGCCCGAAGATGTAGTCCACACTAGATGAACTCCGTTATCTATGTTGTTGATTCTTGTCATGTTCCTTCTTATTTACAACATGCATATATGTTTTTGTATGCTCTTTTAAATGCAATTCTAACTAAATCGCGGAAGTAATAGATCTTGGTTAAATCCGGGAGTTGAGTCAACTCATATCACTGGGTTGGAGATCTAGATTAGAGAAGATCTACAAGTGGGTATGTGTTTAACCTATTTGGAGGTGCAGTCAGTTGGATGCGTAAGAAATGTGTAGTGGTACTATCAAATATAGAGGCAAAATTCATGGCAACCACTCATGCAAGCAAGGAAGCAGTTTGGTTGCAGAGATTGTGTTTAAGTATGGGTTTAGTACATGGAGCTATAAGGATAGAATATGATAGTCAAAGTGCAATTTTCTTGGCAAAGAACCCTGCTTACCATTCAAAGACAAAGCACATTGATGTTCAGTATCACTTTGTGAGGGATATGATAGAAGACAAAAGGTGTTGCTGGTAAAGGTGGAGACTTTGAAGAATACGAAAAAAGATGAGGCATGAAAGACCCTCTCAACTGCAGGTAAAGAAACATGTTAAGAAGATATGGAGGAAGAAGATGTATTGTAGTCATTGCAAAAGAAGTGGTCACCAAAGGGCCACATGTTGGAGGCTCCATCTAGAGCAGCGCCTTTAAGACAAAACATCGGTGCATGAACGAGGTGAAACAATTGTTCGATAAGAAAAACCACCACAGGGAGATGACCCATTCAAATTGGTAAGTGAAAAATGGTTTCTAGATGTGTTAGCTTGTCATGGCCGTGCTTTTGTAAATCATTTGTTGCATTTTCAAATGTAAAAGTGATGATGTGTTTTCCATCACTTGTTAAGCAACAATGATGTCTAGTCTTATTTTGAGTTGCATGTTGAACTGTGAAAGTGATGTTGTGTTTTCCATCACTCGTTAAAGAAACAATAGTGTTTGGCCTTATTTTGTAAATCATGTGTTGCAGTGATGATGTGTTTTCCATCACTTGTTGAAGCAACAATGATATTTTGGCCTTGTTTTCATAGTTGGGGTATTGTTTCCATTTTGATGTAAATTTGACCACCCAGTATGTGCTATAAACTTGTGGCAAGTATGGGATGCTTGGGTCATTAGTTGGTCTTGTAAATAAAGCATGTAATTTGAAAAACAATGTACTATAGGTTTGCAGAGGTTGCAAGTGTCGGCTCATCACTTATGGCTTCGAAGGACAAAGGTGAAGGAGAAGGGAGGGTGACATATCAGATACTTGAAAGTGCAGATAAGGTACAAAGAAGTGACAGATTATTTTCATGCTTTTGGAGGACCAAAAGCTCCTGAGTGGGGAGGATTGGTCCAGGTGGCTTTAGACACATGCAAAAGTCCAAGTGGATGTAGAAAGGGTCAAAATTAAAAGTGCTCATATCACTCCCAAACAAGCACCAGATCGAAGTTTTCGTTTCTGTGATTCCCATGGTGTGAACGAAACTAAAATCTGAGCTCGTATGAGGGAGATAGAACTAGTCAAAGTTTAGGATTGACTTTGCCAAGTGGCAAGGTTAATGGACCTACAAATTGCACTGACAACAATCGTCAGAATCCGGTCACTGATGGCGGGTGAAATTGTTGCCTCTTTAATTTGCCTAATAACCTCTAGGTTTGAGAATTAAAAAAAAAGGCTTACGGTTATATGAAAAACAAAAAAAATATATGTATGGGGGGGGGTGGGCAGGCCACCAACCCCGCCACCCATATTAATATAACATACATTATTTATGGGCTGGCGGGAATCGAACCCACCCGGCCACGTGGCCGGTCCGCTCCACTGGCGGCCCAACCCAAAACACATCAATGCAACAACCCATTTAATACACCAACACATGAAAATCATGCCATTCCAAAATTAATTAACTGTTGTTTAAAATAATACAACGTGCCAAAAGTTAATGCGCCATAAAATCAAACATCGTGTATTTTTGAAGGGGTCGAGATTTGATCCCTCGACCTCCCACCTCGTTGCCTCCGCCTTAACCAACTCGCCCAAATATATTTCTTATTATTTCTGCTGGAAAACGTTTATATAACCCTTCAGTTAATTTGCACACGGAGGTGGAACGGGGAACAGAGAGAGGAATCGAGAATAGGGTTTTGAGCAGTGGAACCATGATGCAGTTCCAGGAGGAAAAATGATGGCATGCTTTTCAAGACAAAATTTTCTGCAGAGAATCTTAAAGATTCATTGGGAGGTAAAAATTTATTTTATCAGAATGTAATCAATTTTACAGTCATTTTTCTCAGATTTTTGCAGGGAATGCAATGGAAAGTTGGATTCACCTTTTGAGCAACGGATTTGCAGATTCCCAGTAGAGAAGAATCTTTGAGAATCTTGAGGGAATCTTCCAGATTCCTTGGAGGCTGAAATTCGCCAGAGTTAGAATGCAACAAACTTTATACTTATTCTTCTCAGAATTTCGCAAGGATCTCAATGGCAAGATTAGAATTTTGATCTGAGCAGTAGACCTTCAGATGACCCGGAGGATAGAATCTTTGAGGAATCTAGGGGGAATCTAAAATATTCCTGTAGCCCCAGATTTTCACTTTGTCAGAATCCAAAAATTTGACAGTCGATTTTACACTATTCAATGTCACAAATCTGATGGTGTAATCAAATTTTCCATTTGATCATTCCATTTTTTGGCCACCTTTCAAAGTGGAGTGTAGGTATCAAAATTCAATGTGTGAGCAGTCATTTCCATGATATTCAACACCATGAGATTGATGGTACAACTAGATCTAGCAGTGTATCATCCTCTTCTTCAGATAACTCCTTGATGTGAGCTATATGCAATGTGATCATGTACTTCTTTGTCTCTTTGCTTAAGATGCATTGTGCTGTATAGATCCCTATTTGATGTTTGATGTGGGATCATGTTTTGTTCTTGATGTGAGATGTACTTATTGTCACGTTTTAATTGAGATCCCTTTATTACCATGTTGACAGAATACTCATGTGTCGCCATGTATGTTTGAATTGAGATCCCTTTGATGCCTTGTTGGCAGGATGCTCGTTATTATCATACGTGAAATTATGTCATGCTAATAGGAGTCCTTTTGTAAATGAGAATTCTTGTGGTGGAACATCTCATGGAGCCACTCTTGCATGAGGGCATATTCCTTGCATGATAGAGAAAACACATTCATGTACATCATCACTCTTTCCAACACTCAATGAAGCGACCAACACCATCTTGACACCGGGCCCGAAGATGTAGTCCACACTAGACGAACTCCGTTATCTATGTTGTTGATTCTTGTCATGTTCCTTCTTCTTTACAACATGCATATATGTTCCTTTATGCTCTTCTAAATGAAATTCTAACTACATCACGGAAGTAATAGATCTTGGTTAAATCTGGGAGTTGATTCAACTCAGATCACTGGGCTGGAGATCTAGATCAGAGAAGATCTACAAGTGGGTATGTGTTTAATCTATTTGGAGGTGCAGTCAGTTGGATGCGTAAGAAATATGTAGTGGCACTATCAACTATAGAGGCAAAATTCATGGCAACCACTCATGCAAGCAAGGAAGCAGTTTGGTTGCAGAGATTGTGTTTAAGTATGGGTTTAGTACAGGGAGCTATAAGGATAGACTGTGATAGCCAAAGTGCAGTTTTCTTGGCAAAGAACCCTGCTTACCATTCAAAGACAAAGCACATTGATGTTCAATATCACTTTGTGAGGGATATGATAGAAGACAAAAGGTGTTGCTGGTAAAGGTGGAGACTTTGAAGAATACTGCAGATGTATTGACAAAACTTGTGAGCATTGAGAAGTTCTCTTGGTGTAGAGAAATAATGGGTGTTGCAGGGCTTGATAAATGACAAAGCTCTCCTTTGGAAAGAAAACAACAAGTGGGAGAATGTTGGGTTGTGTTATATTCTTTCCACGACTAGCTCCCCTAGTTATTAGGGGGTTAGAGGGGGGGTGGAGCCCCCCCTTTGTTGCACCAATTGTGTAGCGAGGGGGTCATAGGGAGTTTGAGGGGGGAGGTTAGCCCCCCTTTATGGGGTCTTGGGGTAGCACCCCGGGGATTTTTTTTTTGGACCCTATATTAGGTGGGCGGACCTACCTATGGTTTTGTGCATGGTTTTCGCACATGGTTTTGGGTGTGATGGTTTTTGGTCCATGGTATTGGATGCTTTGGCATGTATATCTATGTATTGTAACATTGAAAAGAACATAAATAAAAATCAAGTTGGTAGTTTCGGTTTTGGGATCCAAGGGAAAATCTCTGTGTATATTTGTTTTATGTGTTATTCTCTCGCATTGTTTATTTTTTGTTCTGAGAATTCGTATGCAGGTAATTTCTGTACGGGGTTAAAACTACATTAATTTTGCGATTTTTTGACGTATTTCATTCTCATTCTCTTTCAGAAATTTTCATTTATAATTTTTTCAAATAATGTCCTTTTAGTGGCAATTCATTGATTGAAATCCAAGATGAGTTCCAGATTTGCCTTGTAAAGTTATTTTGTAATTTTGGTGTTCATACTGATTTATCTGTTTTTACATTCTTTCCTTTTACTTTCTTTTCCTTTTGCAAGCATGTTCAATCTTTCCATATTGAATTTTCTCCATATTTACTAAATGAAAATGATGAAATGGTTACTCTTATTCCTGAATATAAAAAAATATTTTCGTTTCCAAATTAATTCGTTATTCAGAAATTCATTCCAATAATTTTAGCATCAGCCTAATCTAAATCTTAAGAATTTTCCTTCACAACATGTCTTGCCATCTTCTCCTTTGGAAAGTTTTAACTCTCTAATAAATATTCATCCATTCTTTGATGGTCCCATAGATATTTCCTTAGAGAATGCTTTTAAAAAGAGATGGTTTACTAACAGGTTAGTTTTAAATAAATTTATTTTTGTACATAATTTCAAATTAGTTGTAAATAGTAAATTTTGTTTTATTTTGATTATTCTTATCATATTGTTACTAATGTTTAACTTGTACATATAGGTAGGTAATAAAACGAGAGAATGATTAGATTGGAAGTATGACTATACCTAGTCATTTTCCCTCCATTCAGTTAGTAATTAGGAGTAGATTAATTTAGATTAGATTCTTTTATGTTTTCATTTCATATTTCAATAAGCAAGTAATGAATTTAATATTTTCGACATCTATTTGTCATTTTACGATAAAGTGATTTAAAACATATCATAGACTTTTAAATCACATGATTGTCTTTATAAAGCTTTTAGAAAAAAACATGTGTGGAGAATTGATATGTTTTGGAGATATTTGATTCACAAGTACTAATAAGAAGGTTATAGTCATTATTATTGTCATCCTATGTGAAATCGAAGTGAATTTAATCCTAAAATTCATTACTTAGCATTTTTGATTTGATAAATAATGATTTTGAGTTAGTTACCTTGCATTGGAGAAAGTAATATCTCTCAAGTAAGATTAAATGAACTTCTTCAATGGTAAGTCTCACATACTCACTTTCATTCATTTCTTTACTTTTTAGATTCAATTTTGTTTTTTGTTTTGTTTTGTTTTGTTTTGTTTTGTTTTTTTTTTTTTTATATCTCTTTTTCAGCTCTTCACAAGAATTTTTCACACCTCCACTCTATCAAACTTTGAGCTCATTTTCCTGATTTTTTTAAAGATTTTAAAGGAAGTAGTGACGATTCTCATCGAACCATCCAAAATGGGGGATCTATAAACATTTAATATTTTTCTTTAAAAAGAATTACTTTGATTTAAAAATGGTTAAAAACTTTTTGCAAGTTTTGCTTTTGAAAAAGAAAATTATCCATAGTAAACAAAAATTTCCTCATTGAATTGAATTTTATTGTTACTAAATGCTTATAACTTTACAAGTTAAAATTTATCTAAATTTCAACATAAGAAGGAATGTTTACATGATTATATTCTTCTTTTTCTTTTGTTAAGAAATTGATATAAACAATTTTGTGGAGTTTTCCTTTTAGATTTGTTTTTTGTGATTTTACCAACATACTTATGAATAGTCGTATCTTGAGAAAATTTTGTTATTATATCACATTTACATTTTTCTTTTAGATAATAATGTTAATAGCATAAATTTGGATTTTCAAAAACATCTCTTGAAACCATTTTTCATTTTTTCAATTTAAAGGTAGGAATTTTTTAATAAGTGGTTACCAAAATTGGAAACTATATAAAAATTATATAACTTCGAATTTTTTTTCATTAAGTTGTAAAATGTTTAAAAAACCTTAATTTATTTTTTTATCCTCTTGCATAAGTTTCAGTTAAAAAGGTTATGTTTAAAAAGTAAAGACTATTTTATGATTAAGCACCTTCAACTCAGATTTGTCATCCAAAACTCTTAAGGAGTCAATGATTCTCCCCATCCATTAAAAAGAAATATTTTAGAGTGTAATTCTAAAATATAATAAATCTAAAAGATAAGAGGGCTCACCACGAGCCTACTTACCATGGTCATACAGAACCAATTAAACTAACATTACCAATACTGAACACCAAATCAGGGTAATGGCTTAAGAGTTTTTCAATTATAAGACAAGGGGTTTCATCACAAGCCAACTTGTTCAATTTGATTATTACCAGTGAATGACATTGCCATTATCTGGCCACCAAACCAGGAAAATTACTTTTATCATCAATTAAAAGAGAAAAGAAAAGAAAAGAAAAAAAAAATTACCTCTAATTATTGCACTATTAAATGAATGGGATACTGGATTATTGTTGGTTAAAAGGTAACCCTGTCGAAGCTATAAACACTTGCTGGTAGTAGTGGCTTTACCTGTGATGAACGAGTACATCAGAAGCTAAGTCGTAAAAGGCCCCCTACTTTATCTCTATAAATGATTAATGACTAATACAAGTAAATAAGTGTTTTTCATTCACGAAAGGTTCTTAAAGAAATTGCAATTTAATGAGTTTTAGAGTCGCAGTAATTTTATTTATCTAAATGTTTCGAAAGTAGTTTCCACTTCCTAAATTATTTTTACTGAATTTTTGGAGAAATTCATCATTATTCATCAAAGATAACTGGTTCTTCCAGTGAATCGCCAATTGTTGTACTGTTCAATGACCCCCATTTTAATATATTATAACTTTCCTATAAAATTTATTATATTAAAATAGGGACCCTATAGTTTTAAAAAGCCTTTGATTTTATTTCTTAAAAAACAAAGAAATAAAATTAGAAAATAAACACACAAAAAAATTGTTAATAAAATCCCGTAACCAAAGCTTAATACTTAGGCTTTTTAATTAAAACCCAAGTATTAAACCTTGATTATCGAAATCATTTCCATATAGCCCCCGAGACCAAGACTCATACTCAAGATTTTTTTTAAGCGCTAAGTATTAAACATGGGTTATTTGATAAATAATAATAATAATAATAATGAGTTTTTACCTCTTCCCCACATCGTAAATAAATAAACACTCCATGGTAATACTTGCAGCCTTAGCGAAATGCAATTCATTAATTGGACCCGATGGGAAAATAATTGTAATTAATAAAATCCCGCGTCCGCAGCGATCGTAAATCCCAAAAGGCCATGGTTGATGCCTGCACCACCGATTGCGACATGTGATATAATCCGGACCCGACGGGGTTATACATGACAGTCGATAAATTCCCATGTCTGTGCAATTACAAGTTCAAAAGGCTAGCACTCCACTCCTATCCTTCCAGACTTGCCATGATTATAAAACGCTATATAAAGTATCTCATCCACAGTTACCAAAGGGTCATGCCTTCTGCCTCATTCCGATTGTGATCAACTGGACCCGACGAGATTATCCTGGTGTGAGGTGGGGCGATGTGAAGCAATAGTCCCAAGAGTTGCATAAATCTGGGCAGGGTCCATTGAGGTGTTTTTGTATCATGGATCATTACCTTGCTACGGGGGCCCATAGTATTCAATAGCAGGAGGATCAATGTCAGTCAGATACTGAGGGGTGTAAAGCAATGTTGATAGCAGAGCAGGAGGCTTAGTAGCAGAGTCAATATCAACACAACTTTCCTAGTAGAGAGCTGCAGATTGATTCAATGATTATTTTTGTTTAATCTTTTATGTTCTTCAGTTGCATATGTTGCATTAGCAACAACAATAGTGAGAAATGTTGCATGCAATACATTCCAAAGGTGCTGGATCAGGGTATATGTGAATCCCTTTCTTGTTGAGAGGGAGTGTTGAAAATGGCAACAAGAAAATCCTGATTTAATTTTCCTTTGAATTAAATTAGGAGAATTGTAATTCCACATCACAAGACAACTTATGCGAGTTAATTAAGTTAGTTTCACTTAGTTGGATAAGTTAATTCGAGTGTTGGGCCTAACTTGAGTCATGTGGAGTGGTTCCTAAATTTTAGGAGCCTAGGTTGAGTTTATTTTGAGTTGTAATTAATTAATTCAGTTTAACTAAGTTAAATTTAGTTAAACTAGTTCCAACTATTGGAGGAACTAGTAGGGGGTCTAACAGTGGGGTGCAACTTCAATGTTCAACTAGTTAACTGATAATTGAGCTATAAATAACTCATGCATGTGTGATCTACGAGTTACCCAGTTGAAATTGAAGTTCAATGGCAGTGTACTATCAGTTGTATAATCACCCAAATTGTACAAGTGGTGCATGCAGTCAGAGAAGGGCCTATATTTATTGCACAGTTCTATATGAGGAGTTTCCTATTTAATAGGTGGATAATTCCTTGAGAAACAACAGAAGGAAATAAGAGCTTGTGCAGGAAGAAAATTGGCCAAGTATTGGCCAGATTCACCTTGTGAGGTAGTGAAATATATTGTAGTTGTACAAAGATTGTTCAAGTTGAACAAGCATTGTAAATATTCTCTATTTTTATGATCTAATGCAATATACATATAGGAAGGAGTTTTGAGAAACAATATTTCCCCTTAGATAAATCTATGAGCATATGTGATTGAATCTTGTCTCATGTTTATGTTGTGAGTTCTCAATCGATTAATAGTTTCCACTGATGAGTAGAGTAGATTCAAGTCTTTTGTTTTAGCATATTACATAAACCGTTTGAATCTACAAGGAATTTCTACATTTTCAAATTCCTACATGAAATTTGATATTCTATATAACTTTAGAACATTCTATTGACTCTTCACATTCCTCTTGGGACCCTTATTCTTCAACAAATTTTACATTTTCTCATTCTTGAAAATACAATAATTACATTCCACAAATGACTTGTCAAGATACATTGACACATATGACTTTGCGATGTCACTTGGACAAGCCATGGCTTGGAATTGATGTCATGGAACTTCACTTTGGTGTGTCCAAGCCAAGTGTTTCTCCTTGCTTCTATGAATTTGAATTCTTGATGATGGATATTTGCTTATCCTTAATATTTACCCTCCAAAGGGTCTATATGTGTGTCAAAACCTTCCAAGTCAACCTGAGGTGCCACCATTTGGTCAGGGTCCAAAAATTCTTCATGTCTTCATGATGGTTCTTCATGTGCTTCCTCTTTGTATGTTCTCTCTTGTAGCCTCTTCTTGATGACCTCCCTTGTATCTTCATGATAAGTATTGCATTTGTTTCATCTTCATCCTCCTAGAGCTTGGATGATATGGAGTCTCCCTTTTCATTTAGATATTCAATCTTCCATCATGATATTGTGTCCCTTCATCTTCTTGTTAGATGATCTCTTTGTCTCTCTGGTTTTACTAGTGTGTCCTTGCATGATCTCCTTGACATCGTACTTGAGCAACATCCTATCATGTCAAGATATAGTACCAGCAAATGAAATTCACTCATGACAAGATGACATCAATCCAGAAATATCCTAGTCTATCTTATTCTCCATGCATTTCATTGATGGAGTTTGGGGTAGTGTGCAAGACTAACGAGGAGGCTCAAGGATTACACAATGCATAGTTCCAGAAGGTAGTGGTGGAGGTATAGTCACTATGACTGTGCAATGCATATTAAGGGACATGGAAGAAGATTTGTGAAGTTGATGGAATCAATGAGGCAAGGGAGAAGGCTTGCTCACTATGATTGCACAATGTACAGTTCTGGTAGGCAATAGACATAGTGATCCAGATTTAAACAAGAATGCAACAAATTACAGAGATAACCATAAACACAGAGATGTAGTGGAAATAATACTTCATTTCATTAATGTAAAATACTGAAATATGATTACGAACATAAATGGAAATAAACCAACTAGGGCGATGGCAGCTTATCTCTGAAAAGAGATGTGTTGGCTACATGCCTTTGAACTGTGTTACAATGAGGCTCGAAGGCCTATTTATTGTTGAGAAACAATGGAGAACCCTAAACATCCAAAAACCTAACCCTAGAAGATGAAACACCAAACTGTGGGCCCTGTTTGGGTAAATTGGTACATCAACTTCCTGGGGTCATAACTTTGGCATACGATCTCCGTTTGACATGCACAACATCTTGTTAGAAAGATCTATATGAGAAATACAACTTTGGAAAGAGAAACATCGGTCCATGGACCCATGTTGCTCCCAGTTTTTCCAAAAAACGTCGTTTAGGGCCTTAAAAAGGCTCCGTAAGTTCAGGACCCGAAAAACTGCTAAAAATAGTAAACTGTGCTACAATTAAGGAAATTGAAAAGATGAAAGAAACAATGGTGGGGGTCCAAGTGGGCTTGGCAGGTGGCCATCAATATCCACCTGGATCATTCCTCCCCCCTTAGGAAGCAATGGTCCCCTTTGCATTGAGTTCCTCCATGAGATGAGGAAACTTCTGTTGAACTTTCCCTGGTGAGCCACTTGCCCTGGTGATGGAGTTGGCCTACTTTGACAACTCGATATAGTTGGATATTTTGCTAGCAAGCGTGCTTGATCTGTGTGTCCATAATCCAATCAGTTGTAGCTTGTTCCATGCAATCTGGATTTAACTCTATGGGTGTGAGTTGTTTTGCAATGTCGGATGTGTCTAGTAATGGTGGAAAGTATGGCCAAAGGCGGTCCACATTGAACACTAGGTGCAGGCCAAGGAATGGGGGAAATCTGAGCTCAAATTCATTGTCTCCCACGGCCTTGCTAATGGTGTAAGGACCATATTGAAATGGTCTGAGTTTCCGATAGGCTCCGGTAAGGCCTTCCTTTTGCAAATGCAACCAGACTTTGTCGCTCACCTGAAACTTGTGTGGCACCCGATGTTGATCATGCCGCTGCTTATACTTGGCATTTGATTTCTCCATAATGTCATGGACCTACTGGTCAATATGTTGGATTTTCTCAATGAATTCGGTCGCCTTATCTATTTCAGACTGGACATGAGCCAAATCTGCTTGAGTAGCTACAAATGGCATGGCCACATCAATGGGACATAGTGGCTGGAATCCCAAGCCCACCTGAAAAGGGTTGTGGCCAGTCATGCTATGAATAGTCCGATTGTAGCTATGCTAAACATAGGGG
>APFE030736536.1:3000-15929 GCA_000404065.3 Pinus taeda | reverse complement strand
CAATTAATTCTTATTTTAAAAGAGATATATATTAACTTAAAATTGAGTCTCTAAACATCATAAATCTACATATACAATAAAATTAAAATAAATCTTACAGGTTCTTCATCATTTTTATTAATTTAACATAATGTCATAAGATATTTTCTATTTTAATAACACACCTATGGTATAAAAATTGATGCTGAAATATTATTTATAATTTTACTAAAGTTGGAAATGCTAGAGTTGGTTTTTCCAACTCTTACTTTCCCAAGGAGCTCAAAAAGGTGAGTTGTGAGTTCACATAAAGGATTTGTATATCCATGGTTGTGGTGGATTTGTATATGCACAATTATTATGGTTATCTTTAATGGAAACTTGCCTCCTCCATTGTTATACAATGCAAGTTTTCTATGTACTTTTACATAGTCTTATGAGTAATATAATATTTTTACATGCAAGTTTTCTATGTACTTTTACATAGTCTTATGAGTAATATAATATTCTTACATGGTATCAGAGTAAGAGATTATGGGTCTACTCAATTATTTTTTAGAATTTAGTAAATCTTTTATAATCTAAATGTAATGTAGTTTCTATTTTAGTGTAATTTTTTTATGATGTGAATGGAGTTTTTGTTTTAGTGAGGTCTCTAAACTTCTTTTGAGATCTACACATTTGTCTAAGAGACGATGGTTTCAATTTATCCGGTCTAAATGGGATTTCTTGGTCACATAGTAGTTTTGCATTCAGATAGTTACAGAAGAAATGTGAGAAAATGAATCGTGAACTAGTGCTAACCATCAAAATTATTTGTGGATGGATTGATGGATGATCATGGCATCATTTAAAACAATGTTTACAAAATTCATATTATTGTGTTGCATCATTTGTGCAGTAATACAAAGTTCCTCCTATTTGTTGTTGATTTCCATGATTCCCTCAATTGTGTTTCAAGGGGGGAAATTTGCTGATAACAAATATTTTTTATTCCTTCTCCTTCCACGGTTGTGTTTAATAGGGGAGAGTTAGATGGTGAGAGATATTGACGTCGTTACTTTGTTGATTGTTCTATTTTTTGTGCTTGATTAGTGTTATGGTGACAATGTTCAAACAACTTCATAAGTGTTTTTGTAATGTGGTTGATCTGAGTTTGCCATATTTATAGGCATCATTGTTTATTTGTTGGTTGATGGTAATGCTTATATTTGAAGCCTTTGTCCTAGTTCTTTATCGACATCGATTGCCTCTGCAGCATTTCTACTTCAGAGATCAACTGACCTTATTGATGTTTTACAGCTCTCATCTTTAGGGTATTGGTACTTCAACATTTCATACTTCTTGATTGCAGCGAACCTTTTTTCTTTCCATTTAGTGGATTGTTATGGGATATAGAATTTAGCTCCATGCTTATTTTAGCACTGACATCTTTCTCTCTTTTGGGTGGGGGGTGGGGGTGTTCCTACAAAAACTTATTTTCTTCTCTACTTATTAGATGGTGTACATGGGTACCTAAGTAGGCCTCATTGCCAAGGCACAATCTTTTCTTTCTTTATTTTTTAGTTACTCCCTATGTTTCTCTTTAGGGGGGTTGAGGGGGGAGTGTTAGAATTGGATTTTCCAATGCTTCCTTTCCCAAGGAGCTAACCCTGGTGATTTGTAAGCTCACATAGGGATTTTCATATGCCTAGTTGTCATGGTTATCCTTAAACGACAATGGGTCTCCTCCATTGATATATAATGGAGGTTTTCTATGTACTTTTACACAATCTTGTGAGTAATATAATACTCTTATAGGAAATAGATTTAAATGAATATAACTACTAGAAATGACACCACATGTTGCAAAGGAAACTTCGTAAGTGGGTAGCATATGGAAGAAGAGGATAGCTGAAGACAAATGTGATATGTTATGAATAAATTTTAATGTTGTTGTTGTTGAGTAATATTTTATTATTGGGACCTATACCTTTCCTTTCTCATGTGAAAATTTTCTTCTATTAATGTACGAACATCATGACAAATCATCATGAGTTTATTCCTCTCGATCAACATGTGACATTGGTTAATCCCTCATGTAAACATTATTATGAATTTTATTTATGTAAATAATGTGGAAATATAATACAAAGTGACTAGCTAAGGAGAGGACATGGAGTCAAAGCTTGAGTGGGGAAGTCGTTGGGGGTAATTCCTTAGGGAAATGACTAAACTCAGAGGTGCAATTAGGAGTCACCTCCCTATAAGGAACTACAAACATGTCAATACATGTATTGAAATAATATGGGCTCCTACAAAAATTAAATAGGAAAACCATGTACAAGTATTTTAATGACTATATGGGCACCTTCTCACGAGGAAAAAGGCAATCTTGTTCTTGTGGAAGGCACAAATGTGGTTAACACATTGAGAAAGTGTAGGGGTGAATAGGAGAAGGGTTCTAAAAAGAGAGGATTATGCATAAGTATGTGAGATACGGCAAAGGAAGGGAGATTATGTACTAAGAAAAAGAATGAGGGACAAGTGCTTTTCTTACCTATGTATTAACTATTTTCACGCAGGATTGTGTGCTCTCCTCTATTATTTGTGTTAAGGGAGGCTTGTAGATGTGCTTGAGTATTTCCCTCTATTCAAGAGGCCAATATTTGTGCCTGTGTATTTCTTTATTGAGGCCTAAGCATGTATGTGTGTTGAGTACCAGAAGAGAGTTCAGTGGGGTAGTGGTGCTCTGGTCATAGTCAATTTTAGAAAACCATGGGGCTTCCTTGCTAAGAATCACTTGAGTTGTGCCTTGACCAAGGGTTGATAAACCACTAGGAACTAGTCGGGTTGAGAACTTACTAGTAGGTTGAGGCACCCCACTGTTAGTTGGGCTAATAACACCTAGTGTAGCCTTGGGCTAAAACATAGGTGCAAGTACCATTGAGAAGTTATTGCACATGTGAGCTCTTACTTCTACCATAGTAATATAGTTGGTAAGTCTCCATTTTATTCATACATATCCTTCTCTAAGACTGAACTGAAACTCTTTGTGCTATGCTTGAACCCTAGTGTTGTCTGGTTACGGGTTGTGAACCATTGTGGTGTTACTGTTAGAATTCGTTGAGTATCACCTAAGAAAGGGGATCTACCCCTTGTGAATGAGTGACTGGTTGATAACTCCTAACCACTTTACCTCCTCAAAATTTGAATTGGCTCAAGGGTGATTGAATACAAGAAAGAACAATAATGTAGTTAGCCTATGGTTGGGTGGAGAGTTGAATTCCCTCTCTTAACTTCCAATCATTTAACTATAAGATAAGTATTTACTTGCATTACCATGTTACTTATGTTGTTATATTGTACATGTTGATTGGCTTCCGAAGAGATGTTGTTATATATCTCCATGTGTTACAATCCAAGGTGTTATAAGTAATTTATCCTACTTGTAAGGAGATGATTAAGTCTTGCATGGGCTATTTTTTATACTCATAATACATAATGTAGTAACAATTCCATGATCATGATTGAATAGCTAGTGGACAGGATGTGTGTTTATCTTCATCTATTATGAGCCTATATGATTTGTTTACTTGTATTCATGCCTATTTTTATAATAATATGCTTATGTTACCACTGAATAGCCCAATGGGGTTGGTTGTATGTACATTCTCCTTTATGAGTCAACATGCATGCCTGATCACCCATGTGAAGGGCGACAAGACTTGTGAATAATGTGGGGAAACTTATGTTTGTGTCCCCAAGGACTAATTGAATGCAAATCCCATTAGGAAGAGGCCAAGTGTCGAAAGGGTGTTTGTAGAGGGGAGCTTCCCATCATATAACAAAGGGATTCGCATTCTCTCCTTAGAGGTTGAGAGCACTTTCCATTTCAATGTAGCCAAGAAACAGGGGTCGAGAGACAGAAAATTCTTTCGTCAAAAAAACAAGGAATTTTATGTCGCAATCGCGGGTTCCTAGGAATGTATCATGTCATAGTGATCTCTAGGGATGGGAGCCAAAATATGGAGAATCAACTTGTCAATGGATGGATAAAGTAACATTGTGTAAAGCTTATGTCACATTGCTGGGTCAGGATGTGATTACGTGGAGGCCCAAAGGTTGAGCTCCACCATAAGGAAAAAATAAATCTTATAAAGGGGAATTAATTTTGCATATGGATCTGAGACTTGTGGGGACCTAAACTAGAGGTTGAGGTGATAGGGTGGTGTGGAGATGATGATGACATGGCACACAGGCGGCGTGACACATGACAAACACTTGAGACATTTTTGTAGCGACAAATGACCTAATTTTGAGTGACACATGGCATCCTTAGATGGGTCCATGTGGGATCATGATTTCATCACCTATTGTGGACCCTGAGAGGTTTAAAGTGTGTGCTAACATACCTAGCATGATTGATGAAGACAAGAAAACAATAATGTTTTTGGCACTAGAAAGGAGGATTTGTCCTCATCACATCAACTTGACATCACCATAGACTGATGTTGTTGATAGCAAGGTGTTGGCATTGATGTCAACCCTGGGAGATAGTTAACCACTTGAGATTGGTATTGATATCAACGGTCTTCTTGAGCTGGTCATGATGTATATTGGTTACAGAGGTTTAATGGTGTGTTGCAAAGGTATCAGAGGCTATATAGGTCTCTGAGAATGTGTTGAAGAGATGGTAACAATTTCTAGGCAATGACATTTGAAGTTTCCCTAAATATAAGTACAAATGCAGGCTGAAGAGGAGCAATATGTGTTCGCAATTAATAAAAATACTATTATTATTACAACTAATAGATTTTGATTGATAGAAATAACTACTAAAACAACCACATTTACCAATGTGGTTGATATCACCACCAACAACATTAATAAAGGTAAGTGTATTTTGTTAAAAACTAACTATTTCCATTATTAAAACTATATAAATTAAATACTATATATTTTTTATTTATATAATTTACTTAATAATTAAATTATTTTTATATTAATATAATATAGTATACAGACATAACATTTTTCTAAAATATATTAATAATTAATTTAAAACTATAATATAATCACATATAACATAAAATAACATTAATAATTAATAATATATGTATTTATCTTACTATTATATTTATCTTCAATAATATTAGATATCTATTAATAAATTATAATATATTAAAATTTACTTGAAATATATTCATAATATTAATTATATAAAATGTAAAATAAAATATATAATAATTACACCGTAAAGCATTTCCATTAAAACGGACATTCTCAACGTTTTAACAACATTCTCTTTAGAACTTCATGGTTCTGAGCATCGAACTTCAAACCAATGGACAACATTATCTTACTAGGCTTATGCTTGCTGAATGATTTTGAAATAAGGGAATGTAGGCCTTGATTCGTATTGGATGGGCCATGTTGGTTTCATTGTAATTCAAGAGAATTGATGCATAATTCATTAGATTTGGTTTCATTTTAATTCAAGGGAGCTAAGGTATAATTCAGCAACTTTGGTTTAGTTGTAATTCAAGGGAACTTGGGCATAATTGAGCAGCTCAAGTTTCAAAACAAGGAAATCTTAATAGACATGGAAAGTTGTAGAAACTATTTTGGGATTGTGTGAAGTTTTGATTTACATTAAAGCTACAAGTCAATTTAAAAATCAATTTAAAAGGACAAAAAATAATAAAATATTGTTAAAAAATCATTAATATAAAAGAATTAAAGAATAATAAAAAGATCTTAATATTTTATGTTTTTCTTTTATTATTAAAATTGTTTACTATATAAATCCATTTAACATTTTCATAAACCCTGAGATACATAGATCAAACAATTTTAACTACTGGAATCTGTAATAAATTTCCAATAATTTAAAACAAAACTAATGAAATCAAATCAAAACATAGTAAAGAATTTAAATTACTTTAACATAAAGCATTTAAACTATTTCACTTGAATGTAGTCAAATTTCTAACCATGAAATGGTTCTTTTATTAACTAATATGGTTGTTGGTACACATCATATCCATGTGATAAAGATTCGGAAGTTACCAATCTTGGTAGTGCAGAGCCTTGTCAGAGTAGTCCAGTCAATTTGTTTGAATGAGTCTCTACCTAGTGGTATTCATATTTGTAACTTTGAAATTGTCCAAACATAAGGTCGTTTTGATTATTTCTTTTTAGTTTCTTTTTCTTTATCTTGGCATTTTATTGAGTCCTTGTTTTTTCTTTGATTTTGGTTGCCTTTGTTTTCTCTATTTTGGTTTTTCTCATTCTTCTTTGTTTCCTTTTTTTGGATTTTAATTTAATTTATATTTTTCTTTTGTTTTAAGTATTTATACTTGAGTTGGTTTTCGTATCTATTAGTTTTTTTTTAATAAATTTCACTTTATTTTATTAATAATTCCTAGAAATTTGTTTGGTTTCCAAACATATTATACTATTATTTGTTATTCTTTAAATACCGGTAATTAGTTTGCCTTATCTTTGAATCAAGTCATAAATTAATTTGTCATCCATGATCAAATTTATATTTTATATATTTAATTATTAAATTATAAATTAGTTGTAATCTAGGTCAAATTCAATTATTTATTAAGAATTAAAGATAAAATTTCTTGGTTCAGGCAAAAAAAATTAATTTTTTCATGTAAAAAATATTAATTTTTATGATATTCCTTTGACTTAAATATTTAAATAATGTTTTGAACACTCCAATAGTTTGATTTTTTGAAAAAAATGGCCATATTACCAGGAAAAATTCATTTTCCAGGGAAAATTGTAACATTTCATTAAACAAAGTCATTATAAAGTAAAATTTACCATTATTTCTATTTAATTTAGAGTCAACCCATATTAACGAATAGATAACTATCCTCACTAAATATCAATTATTAAATGTAGGTAATTTTATCTTTAAATTGTTGTTGTTATTATAATATAAAATAACATCTAAATTAAGTTATTATTATATCAAATAACGTCAAAATATCTATGAAATAGATTTTTTTTAATAACGAAATGAATATATTAAATAAATTTTTCAAACATGTCAATAAAACTTTACTCCATTTCTTATGAATATTTCATTAATCTCACCGCATGTTGAGTTCTTTATCAAAGAAGATCAAACAAGTGGTCCATTCTTTGTATCTATTCTATTGGAGTGGGTTGCTCCACCTAGTCAATGTTAAGTTAAAATTGCTCCCCCTAGTACCTTGATTAATTAAGATTATATCAGCCTTGACCAACATCTCTTCATAGAGCATAAATTGAAAATTATTTGCTTGAAGAGAGAAGGTACAAAAATACACATGTAGAGTTGAGTTTTGTTTTTGTTTTTATTTTTTTTCATGTGTCAAACATTTTGTTCGAGTAACCTAACAGTAATTGTGAGATTTATGTATGACACCAATCCTTCTCCTCCATTAGACCTACATACAATAATGCATAAATTCACACATTCAGAATCAAATTATGTGAAGGTAGAATTTAAAAGACTACAAGCTTTTGATGAAGTGAGACAATTCAATATTGAAAAATGGTGAGAAATTACTACTAGAGGAGACAGAAACACCAAACTTGTATGGAAGGAATCAATCTTAGCATCTAATTTACACTTTGCAACCTTTTTCCACTTTTTGGGAATATAGTGTGCTTTCTGAGTCATAAAAATCCCTTTTTGTTTATTTATAGATTTTACTTGGTCAAATACATAACCAAGTCTCCCATAATATCGTGCTAAATAAAGGAAATCTGGTGGTTTCTGCCATAGGAGTTCACCATGGTACCTAATAGTGAATTAAAGTTGTTATGTCAACTAAAAGAATTATTTAATCAATGCTCAACAAAACATCTACTTCTCTAAGATTCATTTATTTGAAAGGATTGGACCTAGGCATTCAACCTTCTAAATATCATGATATACTAAATAGTCAAGACTCTTTAATTAATGCTCAACAAAATATCCACTTCTCTAATATCAAAGAGTGTAAAGTTGTTATATTAGTGACTAGTTGTATTGATATTTTATTGATATATCTATTTCATAGCTCTACTTTAAACTAGTTCATCTTTGGTCAATTTTGAATTTGTCAACTTGGAAAAAAACTTTGAATAAACCTCTTCTGTCACAAAGTAGTCCAAATGCACAAAAAAAATTGAGCAAGGAGAAGTAAATGAAAATCCAATTACCTTAAGAGAAAATGGTAAAAGACTTTAATCTTTTGATCAAGCTTTTGAATGTCATATTGTTTACCAATTTTTATATTCAGTGATCTATATATGTCATGATTCTTCTCAATTTATGCCTTATGGGGTTTTCTTTGCAACATTTGGTACAAATGCTAGTATATAACAATCTATTATAATAAAAAGTAAAACAACAGACTAAAAAAACAATCCATGTCCCCAATTAATAAAAATACTATTATTATTACCATTAATAGATTTTGATTAATGTAACTATTTGTACAATATTATAACAATAAAAATATACACATCTTAATATCTATATATATTTTAATAAGAAGCATTACTTTATATATATATAGTTACTAATATTCTATCAATTAAATAAATATAATTTTTACTTATATATATTTTGTCAAATTAAAAATAAAAAATTAAAAAAAAAATCTCAACTGTATTAGATATACATTAATTTTTTCTTCCACTGTAATTTAATAAATACTTATAATAAATTGAAAAACTCTGAAAACATAACTGATTTTTATTCATTCAGTAAATATAATTTTTATCTTTCTTTTATTTGTTAGGAGTTGAAATCTCCATCTACCCCCAAACACTTTATTTTCATAATTATTATTATTATTATTATTTGAACTACCTCAAAAACGTATGCACTTTCCTTTTATTTTTCGCTGTAATTTAATTTTACAGCGTTTTGGAGCATAATTTTTTTCTTTTATTTATTCCAACATGACACAGTTCGTGCACTCATTTATTCCAAGAATCCAAGCGAAAGAAAGCTTTTCCATCATTATTATTGCATGGTAACGTACATAAAGCAGGTTAGAATTAACATTTATTCTAATCGTGACCTCCCAAGAAAGTTATTCCAGTCGGGATAGAAAATGTTAGATACTAGCATGGTTTTTTTAAAGCAACAATATAAATACTCTGTAATACTTTGTGATGGTAGGTTGTTCGTAATATAGCAAATAGGAATATTGTGTAAAATTTTTTAACTCACAAGTTTAAATTTAAGATAAAAGTAGTTTGAGATAAAAAAAAAAATTTGACAAAATTTTATATTTAAGACAAAAACAATTTGAGACAAAAATAATTTAAACAAAATTATTTGAAGCAAAGTTATATCTTAAAAAAAAAAAAAAAAATTGACAAAACTTTATATTTAAGACAATGACTACTTAAACGAAACTCATTTAAGACAATTAACAATTAAGATAAAAACATATCAATTTAAAACAATATTATTTAACTATAAAATTGACTCTCACAGTGCGCCCTAAGTCCGCCAACTTGCATTCTGCTACTGTCCCGCACCTATACCGAGGTTGCTAATTCACTTACCATTCATGTTATTTTATATGAAGACAACGATTTGTTGGGCTCTTCGTTTTGTGGGGGTAGTCAACTCTGAAGAATGTGACAACTTTTCCTGGCAAGAATTCCTTGACATCAATTCATCTTATGTCCCTTCGATCTCTATTGATACGATTAGAGACAAACTGTCTTTTGTTGCATTCGACACTACTACACAGAGGAGGCTTTAAGACAATTTTTAAGACAAAAGATTTTTTTTTGTCTTAAAATTTTTAGTACGAGGCACTAGTAAAAAAGGTAAAGGTAAAGGATTAGGAGTCTGTATTTACGTTGTTGATGAGTTCTTTAGGAAGCAAAGCAATGGAACCCGAAAACAACTAATGGGATTTAGGGTGATGGAGGCCGACAACAAAGGTGTGCTTCATGAGAGGAGCAATGGAGGCACTTTTGTTGAACATGGATAGGTAGTGACATAGTTGGAGTATTTTTCGAGGTCCCCATAATGTTGTAATCTATGATTTGTTGTTTGATCCCATTCTTCCCTCCCACCGGAAGTGGAAGAAATTACCAAGCTTAGTAACTATGACTGCACCACATCCACATTTCCTTCTATTGTTGGCACCACATCCACATTTCCTTTCTCTGTTAAAATTGATCACCAACCTGATCTCATTGAAAAAAGAAACTGTCTTGATAATGGCTTCTCTAACGATCACAGTGTTCTGATAAAAAATGTTAGCATTCCTACTTCGCCATATAATACATATGATATATAATGGGAGGGACTTGTACTTTCTCTATGAAGTGAACCATGACAGAAGACATCTGAACAAGGGTTGATTAGTCCCAATGAAAGGAAGCTTCATTTCCTCCATAACCCCATCCCAAATCAGCCTCACATATGAGCATTTGATCAAAAAATGATCTGTATGTCCCCGCCCCTCTCCCCCCCATGCATATAGGGCATATTCCAGGACTAATGAACCCACACATTTGTAAGTTGTTCCATGTTAATATGCAATCATGTGCTACCAGCGAGCAAAAAAAAATTAATTTTTTCGGGAGATTCCATCTCCATATATCCTGTAGATGCATATTATAGTCATTGATCCTCCCAAGCCTTGGAAAGTTCAAGTAGATGTCTTGGACCATCGGATTGTTATTTTCCATTTTACCACCCCATGTCACACAGTCCTGCTTATCACCAAAAGTGATGCCATCAGATCGAAATTGTGCTATGTATGACCCCCATTCCTCACGATATGTCTCTGGTATGCCAAGATCTTCGACCCTTCTCCAACTCTGCTGATCAATGTTTTGAGTCCCTGATAGATGTATTTGTTACAAGCAGATAATGTCCTTTCTATGAAGGATTTGTAACAACTGAAAGGATAATGAATGATTTCCAACCTTCCCCATGATGGCGTCTAATCCAATGTTGATCTTGGATCCATCTTCATAATGACGTGTGTAAATATGATTTTATGTAATTGATGTAAAGAAGAAAATAAAATTAGTTTTGTTATGATTGAATCATGGGTTTCATGATCAAGGAATTTTATTTTAGTTAAGGTGTCCATTGTGAGCCTTTAGGTTTGTGATCAAGTCATAATAGTCTATTGAGTCAATGTTATGTATGGAAGACCCTACTTGGGTATGTTACAAATATATGTGAGTCATTGAAATAATTAAAGAGACCTTCCTATATCAAGCCCAAGCATCTCCTTCAAGTTGGCCTTAAATGAAATTATGAAACTTCACCAAAGGACATGTCGACTCACACACAACTCAAGTCAGAAAATTTACATGGGAAAACCATTATAAATAGGGCATCTCAACTTCATTTCAAGGACAATTTCGGTCAAGGAGAAGTTTGCAATAAGAAGTGTGAGAATCACAAAGAAAGGAGCCTCATAACCAATGAAGAGAAGGAAAGGAAGAGTGATGTCCTTAGCTTTGTTTTGGGCTAAATCACTCCACAGGTGCAAAGTATAGACACAATATATTGCAGAAGAAGCCGAAGTACTACAGCCCCTTTTGAAGGTCAATTCAAGGAAAAAACTAAGGAGTATCTCAAGCCAAGTTTTCAAGAAGGTAGCCTCCACCTAAAGCGAAGGAAATCAAGGTACAAGAGAAGGCCATCTACATATACTAGGGTTTCTGAATTAGGGTTGAGAATTTGTAGGTTTGAAGCAGAGAAAGGGAAGTCGATATTTGACCTGTAAAATAAACCAATTTGCAGGCCTTTTTTGATGAAGTCATGGAACTTATAGAATTAGACAATTTGAGGGACGCACTAGTAATCCTGCTTAGGGTGACTCGACTGTCAACAAAACAAAGGAAAAGGCTAACAATAGTTGTTGAGCTTGTTGCAAATCCTTCTATAATTTTCATGGATGAGCCCACTTCTATTTTGGACGCCATAGTAGCTGCAATTGTTATGTAAATTGTTTGTAATATAATAGATAATGTAAGGACAATTATATGCACCATTCATCAACCCAATATTGACATCTTTGAAGGTTTTTATGAGATAAAGAAATGTCTAGAGTATATGATAACTTACATTTTTTATTTTAGAGTGGTGATTTTTTACTTTCTAGAATGGGTTCAATTATTGTTGATGAAAAGATGAGGCAAAGTGATTCACTTTAGTCCACTGGGCCATAATTCTCACACGATTGTTGAATATTTTGAGGTAACCACTTTGCAGAGTCCTGTAGCTAGAAAAGGAATGGTTTTAACATAGTACTATCAATTTAATGTCTAAATGCGAGTTAATTTTCTTACTTTCACCATGCAAACTACAAGCTATTCAAGGAGTAGCAAAGATCAAAGAAAAATACAACCCAGTTACATGTATGTTGGAAGCTAGTTCTATTTTTTTTTTTCTGAACATCATCTAGGAATAGACTTTGCAGAGAATTACAAAAACTATTCCCTCCACAATTAGGGATTAAAGTTGCTAATGTTTTGGCACTAGAATACTTCTGCTAGCATTATAAGAATTCTACAAGATACTAAAATATCCACTTCAAAGTCACATTTTAAGATTTCATTATTTTTCTTGAACATGAAGGCGGAATAGAACTTTCATTAAAGAGCTCAACTCAAGAAACAGGAACTGATACTGTTACCCGTTTCGTAGAGATAGCAAAAAAGTGACCCAATTTTAAAAAGGGGTGATGCAGAACGAACATGTTTTTTTAGAGCATAGTTTTGGAACTTTAATTTTTTTATGTACATTATGTTTTAGAATCGTTTTAGAATGGTAGTGATTTTCATGCTGATTTAAAAAAGTGAGTATTCTGCATCACCCCCCCTTTTTTTAAAAGACCTGTTTTTTGGCTTTAAATTTTCTAATGTATAAAATGCAAATAATTAATTTTTTCAATCCACATGAAATAATTGTTTCTAAAAAA
>APFE030736535.1:281966-372498 GCA_000404065.3 Pinus taeda | reverse complement strand
AACTTGTTCCAGAATATTGAACAGTCTTGCAGTTGAGTTTTATCCATCTTCTCACCTTGTATCTGACAGGGGGGGGAAATGATGGTCATCTACAAGCTTCAAAGCCACATCAAGCGAGCCTGAGCCACAACCTGCCACACCAGTTTCAGAGTTGTAGCCAGAGACAAAGATGCCTGAACATGCCTTCAGTTGGCGATGTGGGACACTTCCTCTAGCAGAAGACTTACAGCTTCTTGCCAGTTTTGGAAGAGTTTCGGAGACAAAATTGAGAACACTTCCTCTAGCAGAAGACTTACAGCTTCTTGCCAGTTTTGGAAGAGTTCCAGGAATTGCATAAGCATTCCAGAGTTGTTGGTCATCCTTAAACCATCACTGGTTGAGACTTCCCTTTTACAGGTTGAAGTTTTACCTTTATATGGGGTGAGGCCTCCCTTTTATGGTTGAAGGTTTCCCTGTTTAAAACAATAGGATCACTTCCTCTAGCAGAAGACTTACAGCTTCTTGCAAGTTTGGAAGAGTTCCGGGAACTGCACTAAGCGTTCCAGTGTTGGTGGCTATCCTTAAACCACCGCCCTTGTTTACCAACATTTCATAGAGCACATTCAGCCTAGTGCTGCCATGCATTATTGCACATTTTGTATTACAGCTCTTTTCTTGGACTCATACATAACCCTTCGGATTAAGGGGGGGAATGTTGGACACCTAATCCTAAAGGGTTAGTGTGGAAGCTGAATGGACAAGCAGTCCAAGTGACCTTGGGATGTGAATCCCAACGGTCACCATATTGTACTATAAATGTACATCTTTTGTGAATAAAAATTGTACTGAATAATTTATCTTTCCTATTATTTTCCTATTGTTCTCCGTCACCATGTCTGTTTAACACTACCCAAAGGTTATTTGTAGTTAATTTCTTTAATTTTCTGATTCGTTACTTGTTTTATTTAAGGGTTACCTCTCTCAGCCATAATACTCTATTGATTATTTATTTTCACATGGACTTTCTAGGTTTGAACTCTATCGATTCTCTGTTTGGGAATTAGTGTTCTTGTGACTTCCAATTGTTATGGCTTCCAGGTTCCAATTATAATACCCTTATGGTTTTCTTTTCTTCAGGTCTTCGAAGGGATACAACCCAAGATGTGAAGTGCTTGTCTGTAGCTTTTCATGACAGTTGTAGATCATGAATCTTTACTGTTAAATTTTATGTAAGTTTAAGACTTGGTCATGCAACCTAAACTCTTAGTTGAGAAAAATAATTATGGAATTATGTTACTGTTGGATGGTAAATTTATTTATTATTGTGTAAATATTAAGGTTTAATACAAAGGGTTTGGCTCTTAGTTTATTCCACATAATTATGAGAGTTAATGCTTGTGGCCTCTAGCCACAATTTCATCTATTTATTTATTTTTGGTCTCATGGATTATGGATTTGAATAATATATGTATATATAATTCCTATTTATAAAAGGTTTCTTGTTGTGCTTGTATACAGTTACAGTTTTACACTTTGTGATTCTTTGTTTATTAAACCCTAATAACCTAGGGCTTGTATTCTTCACTCAGTCCTTCCGACTATTGAATATCTGCTCTCAACTAGTTATGCATCAACATTTATCTTGAATGGCATTGTTGGGCTGCCAAATTAACATACACTTTCACTCCATTTTCACCTTTATCCTCATTTTGTCATCTCATTTCATCACATTATCATTACATAACCCTATATTTCCATTACCATATGGGTTCATATTTTCATTTTCCAAAGTTATTTATTTTATGTATTTAAAGTGAATTTATAATTAAAAACTAGGAAATCAACATGGTTTCATATATATATATATATATATATATATTATTATATATATTATTTATATTAATATATAGATATATATATATGTGGTATGAGTTTTGTGACATGTGTAGGTGATTGGAAGGTTCCAAGACACTCTTATGTGGCCTCCAAGACTCAAATTCGAGTTCTCTTGAAGATTTGAAGAAGATTTGGGATAGGGGTCAAGCATATCTCATGGAGAAAAATCATGGATAAAGGAATATGTGTCTCATATTGGTTGTAACCATATGAAGAATTTGTGGATCTAGGAGGGATAAGTGGATCTCCATTAATGAGTTAGTTTCTTATGTTATTGTATAAATAGGAGTACCACCTCCATTCCAAAGGGAGGACTCTTTGAGCATGCATTCTGACTTATGATGGAATAGAATAAAGTTTTCTTTCTACAATTTTAAATATAAATTGTCTTAATGTAGTATATGAATTTATGGAATAGTTTATCACTTTATTCTTAATAGAATTGAGCTCACTCTAAAAGGATCAAAGAAACATTTTATTTTATCATAGATTTTATTTTCATTTAGTTACTTATATGTTTTAATATTTTGTTGGCATTATGAGACAAGTGTTGTCCTTGATGGAAACTCATACAGGTGACAGATCTTAGTGCAATAGGCCAGTAGCAAAGATTGATGATCAACCTCTTAGAATGGAAGAAAATAAGAGGATCGCAGGTACACATTTCAAAAGGTGTGGATCCGCAGGTACGCAGTTCAGGAAGTTGCGGTCATGCCCGCAGGTTGTCCGAACAGAAGGTGCGGACCCCAGTGCACACACTTCCATGTAGAGAAAAGCACACACACGTGGGAATCCTATGGTGATCCATGGTATCTTGTCCGACATGTTTGATCCTATGGTTTTGGTCCATGGTATTGCATCCAAAGATATTGATCCCAAGTATTGGGTTCATGGTATTGTGTTATTATGGTTTTTGACCATGGTATTGTGAAAGGCTTGACTATAAAAAGGGGAAGGAGATCATTTGGGAGTAAGACTTTGGGTTGAATATCTTAAGGTGATCTAGATCTGAAATTCTTGTGATCAGTTGGTGAGTGATAGCTAGATTTAAATCAAGGAGATTTCTGTAAACTGTTGATAAGTCGCGATCTCATTGGCGCATGATCATATCTATTGATTGGACTGACTGTGGCACATTGGAGGACTGTTAATTTGGCCCTAATCAGAGGTCCGCAGGCGATCCACAACTCAGGTGCGAAGGTACCCAGTGCAGTAGAAGGAGCAGGTGCAGAGGTACGCAGCGCATCAGAAGACGTAGGTGCGTATACCCACAGAGCAGCAGAAGGCACTGGTGCGGATACTCGTAGAGCAGCAGAAGGCGCAGGTGCATATACCCGCAGAGCAACAGAAGGCACTGGTGCGGATACCTGCAGAGCAGCAGAAGGCACTGGTGCGGATACCCGCAGAGCAGCAGAAGGCGCAGGTGCATATACCCGCAGAGCAGCAGAAGGCACAGGTGCGGATACCTGCGGATGTCCAGCGGTGAAGTTTCGGACCCTGCTTGAAATATGATTTAACTACCTTTGACTATTTTTCAGGGTTCTGGGTGCATAATTGATGACTGGTTACTGATACTGAGTTCTGATAACATCATGATTTTGGTTGAATGGATCAAGTTCTTAATGACTTATCTTTATGCGATCTGATGTACTAGATCTGGTTGATAACTCACATATCCTTGTATATGTCTTGGTGTTTGGATGATTCAAAAGATTGATTGATTCTAAAAGGAGATTGGGAGATTCATATGTTCTTGAAGATTATTTGTTGTTATTGGGTCCAGTATGAAAATTGGATGAAACGTGGCCTTTAAGATTATGTTGTGCTTCAGGTGTATCCAGTATGAAAATTAATGAAACGTGGTACCCGAAGAAGAGAAGATTGTAGGCTGGCACCTACGTACTAGTATCTTAGCTAGTACAAGAGCAAAGGGGGTGGTAGCTCCCTTCTAGTAGCAGTTGAAATCTTTGGAGCATTGTATCAGGTAGCAGCCTGCATACTAGTAAATGGATCGGCTAGTACAAGAACTATGGGGGTTGTAGCTCTCTGCAGGTAGAAGCCTGCGTACTAGTATAAGACTGCACCAATACAGAAATATTGTAAAAGGATTTTCTTATTAAGAAGAAGATTGAGATGACTTGCAGTAGGTGTTTTTCACCCATATTGGGTTTCCACCTTATATCATAGTGTTCATGTGTATGGCTTATGTGTGATGATCTGTTCTATTTTACTGCACCTGTTTACTGTTAATATGGTTGATAATGTTCTAATGCACTCATCTAATTGAATAATAAGAAAGTGTGGAAGTAGCATATATGAATCTGAATATGGAAATGAAAAACTTTTATTGATGTGATAATACTGATTCACCCCCCCTCTCAGTATTATTTCCAACAGAAATTTGTCAAAAACTTGTCCTCAGAACATGCAGTTTTGCACCCTAAGAAGAGGTTTTGATGAATGAATGGAACATGATTTATTGATATCTGCATTTGATATCTACTACTGATGTTGCACTTTTGTAATCTTGGTGGATATTGGATTAAGAAGAGATAAATCATTATTGCTTGAAGCTCATGAATAAAACTAGTTATAAATGGTACTTTTATCTCTTAACTATTTCAGCCTATGTCTTAAGGTGATATTCATGTTCAGTTATTTATATATGAATGCGTGAATGCTTGAGTTATAATTTGGCACTTCTGTATGGTGATAACTATTTATTTATGTTTAATATATGAGTATCTTATTATGCGACATGTTTTTCACAATTGTTTCGTCTAACTTTTTATACGAAATGGCTTATCCTTATTGAATTCTTTTCTGATAGCAGTTGAATGATCTTTATTACCAATTGTTATTTGAAACCATTTTTGATCACATAAAGGAAAGATTACATCCTGGGTTAGTTTGGAACTAGATATTTCTGTTGATTAGAATATAATTACTTTAGATTTAGAATAAAAGCATTTTACTTAGGAATTATTAGAAAAGGAAATATCAATTGTCAACACACACACACACGTATATTGGGAAACTGGTCCCATATCCTTAGTCGGATCCACTATACCAAACGGAAAAGGAGCTGCTAACCAAGGTCCGGACCGGGTGGGTATCCCCCTTGTTGTAGACCCAATTTTCAGGGCTTCAGTAGATACACAACTAGATTTTTGTGTTTATGGTTTGCAAGTAAGCCTGAGGTTAATTAAAAGGGATGAAAGATTCTGTCCATCTTAGTCCCGCATGGATAGATTTCCTTGGTTAGGAATCTAGTCCATGGAACTGTGGTGGCTAAACTATTCAGTGACTGTTTGGATAGATTTCCCTAGTCAGAAATCTAATGCATGGCATTGTGATGCCTAAAGTTCTTTATGGTTCATATATTTTGAGATCTTCCATTGTATTTGTACATTATGAATACCTCCCTAGTTAAGAGGACGTGTTAAAAAATGTAACTATGTTTGGTATTCAATAATGTACTTAAGTCATTATTTAATGTACTTGTCAAAAGAATACAGAAAATAAATATTATTATAATTATTGTGACTTATTAAAGCATTGGTTTCATGCTTGGGTCACCATGCTTTAGGTAAAAATCCCCATTGAGGACTTCTAGGATTTATTCTAAGCCTATAGAGTTATTGTACATTAAAGGAGACCCTTCTTTGGCTTTTTAATGGTGTAAAAAGGTTAAGTATTGATTCAAATATGAATTATGTAACCTTCACACCATGTCGACCTAGAAGAAGATCAAGTCAGCCTAAATACCCTATTTGACCGAAAAAGAAGCCTATAAAAGGAATCTCATGAAATTCATTTGGATCATCATTCTCTCATCAAGTGTGAGTTCTCTTGTAGCCTAGAAGAGGTTCGAAAATCACTTGTTACTGGGAAAAAGTGTGAATTTGTCTTGTAACTAGGAAAAGGTGTGAAGTATGTTGTTGGGAAGCCAAAAGGAATGCAATTTTAGGGAAGTCTAAGGAGAAAATCAAATCAAAATTTTGGTGTCTCTCTCTCTCTTTGTTTCATTTCTTGGATTGGGAGATTGAAGTCTTATAATTTTCACTCTTGAGAGAAGCTACTAGTTGCCGTAAGTTGTTGCATAATTAAAATTGCTAGTAGAGGTTGAAATTCTCAAAGGCTAACTTGTTGTAGAGGGAAGTTCTAGTCTTGGCCTATGGTGAAGATTCTCAAATAATACTATTGAAAGGAAGAATTATCTTGACCAGGTTTTCCTCTCAAGGGGGGTGTTTTCATGGCATCTGCCGACATCTGGTGTCTATTGTTTTATGTGTTGATACTTTTGGTAATTGCATGATGAACTAAAAAAAGAAGATATAAATAATCATAATAATAAGAAACATCCCAAGTAATTATGAAGAACAAGAAAATATTTACTCCCTTTCTGATTTTTCAACATAACTCATGAACTGAAGAGGCATTGGAAAAACATGTTTCGTATCAAGATCCATTCTACCTTGCAAAGCATCAAAGCAATCTTATTTTTATTTTGATTGATTGTGAAGAAGTGGAAGAAGACACCTACTCCATTCTCAAATCTATTAGCCTCCTCGTTGATCCATGAGGAAAAAAGAGTTAAAGAAGTAAAGAGGGTGATGAAAAAAGGAGGGAGCCCTTATACATCAAAGAAGAATTAGGGAGCCTCACGGTGATCATTAGTAACCACAACCTCATCTCCACTGATCCTAAATTGACACCTTCATATATGGAAACATAAGTAAAATATGTCCTCTATTTTGATGATATCTTTAGGATGTTGGGGATATAAAGTTTGTAAGCTTGCCAAAGAATGCGGCATGGACCGCCTCACAACTTGCAAATCAGAGAGTATCATTCACCAAAAAGAGTAAGGAGTGCCTTGGATAGAGCCCCACTATACAAAAAAATCATGCAAAGGTTGAAGATCAAGTGGATATGACTAAAAATAAATCCTTCATTCCTGTTAGGCCTACATGAGAGAAGTAGTTAGGAAGAAGAACAAAATGAATAGACAAACATAGAAGAACATGTATGTTTCTATCCATAGGAAGGAACTCCATCTAATATGCCTTGGAATGTCAGAGAGGCCACCAATGCTATGAATGAAATTCACATCAATGACTGAGTTTCTGAGAGGGTTATCAAAAACTTAATCAGGGTGGTGATGATCGCTCCCATAAATAGGTATATTTTGCAGCTCATTGCACTATCCTCCTTGATCTATTAAGTAGGATACTTTCAATTATTATATTTGTACTTGTATGCTTTGTTGTGTCTTGATCTCTTGTGTAGGAATTCAAACATTGTGAGTAGTAGGACCAAGCCTATAGCACAAGTGATTCAAGGTCTTCAACAAAGGAGAACATTATAGCATCAGAATGAGGTAGGTCATCTTCCTCTTCTCCTATTTCGATTGTAACTAAGGAAAGTGTCTAGTAGATTGTCACATAGGTTGCTAGTCCCACTCATTGGGCTAGAGGGATCGTCTCTATCCTAATAAAGGATTGCCTAGACAAAAAAATGACGACTAAACTTGGTAAGCTATGACCCTCTCTATCCTTTACTTCAATCATATTCTACGATGGGTTTGACCAACAACCAGTTTCTTGGCTTGTTTGCTTCTCTTTAGCTAAATTTTACTTTTTCCTATTCTTCTTGCTCATCATGGGTTTAGCCTTAATAGTCATGTTGTCATCACTGTTTTTTTAATTACAGTCGCGTTGTCATTTCTTGTTTTTTAATTTCAGTATTTTCCTCTCTTTCAATGATTTTCCAGTGTGTCTACAGTGTATTTGTCTTCGTTGTTATGCTTGTATCACTACAATTCTCTCTTGACATGGTTAATGTGTGTTTGAAGCTTGGTTTGTTTCTATGGTTTCTAGGCCTTATAGGTCACCCTCCACTCATTGTTTGGTCTGCTTCTATGAGATTGATTTCTCCCATTCAAGAGTCTTCTTGCAATCAAGACATCTTGTTCAAGTTTCTTTTGGTTCATTGATGTGAAGTTGTTTTCATTAGTGTCAAGTCACGTTGATGTTTTGAAGATTGATTTAGTCCCATTGTCAAGCATAGATTACAAATTGTTTGCTTTGGTTGAACTAAAAGAAAGTGCCTGTTTTCATTTTTATGTTTCAGAAAGAAAAAATGAAAGATTTCATCATTTAATTATTTTTGAGACATTTATTGCATTCGAAACCATAAGGTGAAGGATATTTTCATTTTAATTGTAATTGATTTCATTTTCCTCTTCTCATTGCATTAGTTTGCACTGGTTGAATCAAAGTGAAAGAAAAATCAATATTGCATCTTAGTGAAAGGAAAGTGATTTTCGTTTCTATAGGATCACATCCTGGCATTGCATTTATTACTGTAATGAAATATTAGATTTCATTTTTACATTTTTCATTGAAAAGAATTGTGTTGATGCATTTTCCTTGTTTGATCCATTATTTGGTTGTCTCTCTTCCTTCATTAATTTAGCCTTCATCAAATGAAAAAATTTCATTTTCATCATTTAGATGCATTATAGGAATAGGGGACATCGTTGAGCCATCACATTGAAACTTAATCGAAGATAAACTTAAAATTTACCTCAATTAACCTAAGGATCATTTATCACTTAACACAAATATCTCGAGGTATACACTAGAGATGTGTTCTAGAATTTTTAAAAATAGCAGTTGTCATTAACCTCTTGCGTTGTATCCTAGGGCTGAAATCCCATTCCAGTATGGAGTTATATCAAAGGTTCTCCATTACTTTCGGGTATATAGGAGGCACCTCACTATGGAAAGTAAATGGGAACACTCTGATTGAAAGGTTATGCGTTAGACAACTCTAACACAGTGTGCTCCCCATACCATCGAGTCTATATTAGGAGACCCCACTAGCTTGCTATCCTTTAACCACAGGTAACCGAGTTAGCTGCCTTGTAAATGTGATACACCAAACACAACATTTGGGGAGATTGGCCACTGTACGTTAAGTCTTGGTTTCGACTAAAGTGTATATTTGATTTCACAGATACTTGATAAATCCTTTTTCCTAGCTTACCCCTCTTTTATTTTTTTTTTGTTAGTTTCTAAAATAAATCAATTGACGGTGGAAATACTCCTTAGTAGATCTTAGGTTGATACCAATGAAAACATTTCCCAAGTCTACTAACTAAGGAAACCCCCCTAATGAGAATCCTAGTCCTTTTCCTTCTTTTGGAAATGTTGGTGCTCCTTGTATGGCAACAATGTCCCTTCTTCGATTGACCATTGGTCTGCCAGTCTGGTTATTTTTAGCCTTGGTGATTCCAAGTGTCCAAAGTTATTTTCAACCGATTTTTCCTCCACCTCAAAAACATCAACATCATGTTGATCCTAAAGTCAACCCCTCGCCTTCCTCTCCTCTTTATTCACCCCACTCTTCCTCTCCGCCTAGTGAAAATATGGATTCTAGCAACCAGGAAGCTAAGAAGAAGAAGAACAAGACGAAGAAGAAGAAGAAAAATAAGAAAGGGGGAAAACAAAAAACTATTGTTTTTGTTGTCCCTTAAGAAACCAATTTCCTGGCTATGTAGAAATTGTGCTTATGACATTAATTTTTATTATGCATGTCACTTATTTGTATAATGTATCCCCATGTGAAGGGCCTGAAGGACCTGAATTTTAACCCTTAATATTTAGCTGATATGAAAATATCAGAATGCCATGTGATGCTGAATATGAATGCTGTGTGAAAAATGCCTTGAGAAGTTAAAGATAATATGTTGTGTTTGACAGGAACAATTATTTGTAACTTAGAAGAAATATAGGTGTAGGAACTTTAAATATAGGAGCACTCTTTTAAGTAATGTTAACTTCATTCACATAAGTAAACAAAGACCTGCAACTTCACTGCCATATTTAAAGAAATGAAGAAACATGATGACAATTAATAGAGAAATTACAAAATCATACCCAACACTGTGTGGAAAACTTCTGATTCTTTCATTAATCATCGTCTTATCAAGAATACAACATCATAGTCTCTAGGCCCTTCAAAATTCGAGCGCTTTTTCTATAATTTTGCCTCATTTTATACATCATGGGACAACTGGTAACTATGAATACTATCAAACTGCTTAACTACCTTCTAACTACCTAAATTAAAAGTCATTACAAAATATTACATTAGAGGGTAAAACACACCTCATGCTTCTCAAGAAAATAAGATAACAAGAAGTAACAAAATTAGAGTATGATTGGCGATTGTTGCTCACTGTTTGAATCAGTGGCTTAAGTGGTCCTGCTAATGCATCTTTAGTCTGCTTTACCATCCATTCCTTGCATTTTCTCCATAATGGTACATTTGAATTTGGTGCTTCCTCTAACTTGTCAAGTGTTATTCTACAAGCTGTAATCATACCATAAGTAGGCTTGTCTATAAACAGAGTCTTCACCATCCAGAGAAGCTTAAAATCTTTGTTCAAGTAGTTGACAATGATGGATCATTTCAATAATGTTTTCTTTTCATGAGTGTTATCAACTTTTCGTTTTGCCTCAACCAGCAAAGTCTCATATGTTTTCCATCGAAGCAAGTTTCCCTTCTAGATCCTAGCAAGAAGGAAGTCTAACCCCAACTCTTTTATCAAACAGGGTGTTAAACTTTGAAATTGCTTCCTTCATCTCATTCATCTTCTTCTTGGTAGTATTCATGTAGATATTTAAGACAATAATTTTTTTAAAATCTACTGCAAATGATGTTTTGTCTGGCATGTCATTCAATTCTGTAGCAGATTTAGAGTTAATGAAATCTATCATCCTCTTTGTAAACTTTGATCTATCTAAATATTTTTTCTTATTTTTTTGACCACCTCTTCCATATCTCGACCTACTATTTTCTCTTCAGATATAATCTTGACCTAGCTTTTGAGACGGTTGTTGACTCAGACTGTTGAACTGGATGCAGGGTTGGTTAGTAGTAAAACAAAAGACTAATGCAATGGGGTTTTGATTGTATTATATATATATATGATAATCCAACGGACAGAAAGCCAGTAATTAATGTAACTAATTAATGGAGTGGAAGATTAGGTGATGTGGTACGGTGAATGAGGTGGACTGCAATGAATGATGGTGTTGGATGACGTGGAGGAGACGAGATGGAGTGAAGTGATGGGGGTGGCCCACTGCGAGGCTCAGAAGTGTATGGGAGGTTCATGGAGCTTGAGCCCTCACAACAATCTCAAGCTGTTGATCTCAGTCAAACACCTTGACATCATGGTCACCTGCAGGGGTTCAGCCTGAGTTATAACTCGTGCTTGTTGTTCCCTCGCAGAGCACTTTACCTGCTTCTTGAGCCCATGCTTTCTTCTATCCTCTGATACCACTCGAAATCTAATATACAAGTAGGGGCCCCACCTTATATGGATTTGAATGCCATTAATAATATAAAATAAATCACTCCTTTCGGACTTTCACATTCTCTTTTGATTTTGTAAAGCAAAATATTTGATTCGTATTTTTATTTTTTGATAATATTAAAAATGAAATGTAAATGATGATGGATGCTACAACATTTGGTTCCACCTGGGGATAGTGATTTTTCCATAGAAGCACTAAGAACTGAATATTAGTTTCTTCACCTCAAGCATGGAGTCATATATTGCTTTGCCAAATTTAATTCTATGGAATTTGTACAATGAGTTCTCTCTGGTATCTGCAATGACAGGATGCTTGTGCTTCAGAATTGGGAATAGTGTTTGAGGTACTGCCCATTGACGGAAAAAGGTAGAGTTTCACCATCAATATTTTCTAGGAAGAATGTATTATTTGTCCTTACTTCTATAATCCTAAATGGGTCATAACAGAGAGGATCAAACTTCCCATGTTTCCCCTAATCTTCTCTTCTAGTATCCTACCTTAACACCATGTCTTCAGTTTTAAAATCACTTTCTTTGGCTTTTCTATAAAAAAATTCCCTTCATTTTTTATTAATACATAATCAAATTATCTCTCACCTTATCTCTGTTCTCACTCATCTCCACTACCTTATGCATCCTTCTCATCAGAGCGTTGGGTTCTTATTTTGCCTCTCGAATCGTTACAATCACGGGCTTTATCAAGCTGACTAGGAAAGAGAGGTTGAGTTCCATACACTGACTCAAAAGGTGATTTCCCTGTAGACCTTTTCGTAGTCACTTGGACAGCCCAAAGAGCAAGCTTTGTTTTTGAATCCTAGACTTTCTAGTTTACACAAGCTGAAGTAAGTTGCCTCTCATTATCTTCAGCTAACTCTGCATTGTCATGCAACATGAAAGAAGAAAAGTCATCTTCTTCTTGGTTGTATACATGTGAATTACTTGCTCCATTCTTCGTGATTGTTTTAACAAATATTGTTTCTCTATAAAACCTTCTCTCTTCTCAACCAAAAATTGGTATCGTAGCATAAGTAAAATCCTATTTGAGAACTCCCTCCAATTTAGCCCCCCATGACCTAGATAGCAACATTCCAAACCTAGCAGGGATATCTCCTACCACTACATCCATTACCAAGCTTCTAGCTAGGATGTTAGCTAATGACACCACCATATCTTTAATGACCCTGAGTCACTTGACTTTATTGGAATCAAAAGAATACACATCTCTACAAGGTTTAGTAACTTGTAGGTTTAATTGTTTCATTACTGATAGTGGCATAAGGTTGTGTGAAGCTCCTGAATCAAACATACAATTATGCAAGAGGAAATAATGAATCAATAAATAAATATAGAAAGGAGGTGTTTAAGAATCTAACTCCTCCACATGTGGACCAAAAACCACTACTCGTTTATCTTCTTGTAGATTCATAGTGTCATTTATATTCACATTCTAATACAGGTTGATAAACTCAGCAATCTCTCTTTGACAAACTAGTGTTTTGACCAACTCTGTGAGGGGCACTTGAATTCTGATATTTTCTAATTCCCTAGTGAGACTAAACAAATGGACCTATTTGGTATTCTTTTTAGTTTCATCTTCATTTCTCTTCATCACTGAAATCTCTTGTTCAATGGAAACAATTCTTTCTAAGGGAATTTTATCAATTTTAACTTGAGAAGACTCACCTTGAATTATCTGAGTTTTTCTATTTGTATTCTATTGTTGCTTTCCTTTATTTAATTATTTTGCAAGATGTGGTTCTTATGGAGTCGCCTTTTGTAGGGGAGCATGAACTTTCTCCTCACCTTCATTTTATTGAATTCTAGATCTTTTTCTTGATCTCAAGTCATATTTCTTACGTAATTTTGTCTGCATAAAATCAGTAAATTTCTTCCAATATTCATCAATTTCATTCTCATCATAAATGACATTTGTTTCATATTTTTCTCCCTCAACACCTAGTTCATCTTCATCTCCTACATACAATGTGGAAATATGATCATTATGATCCTTGGAATGATCTGGTACTTCATCAAGATATGCCTGTAAGTAAAGTGGTGCTTGAACCTGATCTCAGTATTTTCTCTCTTTTTGTAAAATTTACAGAGGTTGTCTTCTATATTGAGGATTAATGTTTTTGTTTTGTTGTTCTTCTCTATTATAATTATTACTCTCCAACTCCAGCTTAATCAATTTACTAGACAAATTTTTAATCACATTATTCATATCCCCTAATGTTTGACTTTGAGAGGATTCAACTTTGACCTTTCCCTTATCTTGGGTGGGTTGTGCCTCTGGTGCTTTACCTACAGCCACCATATTTGCTTCTATTTCTAAAGCATCAGTTTAGATCTGATCAAGGGTTTCAGAGGTGAAGGTAAAATACATATATATGCATGATAGAAACTAGATGTACATAAGGAAAACTTGGGCAAAATTGGTATTATGAATGATGAAGAGAAATTATAATTTTTTTTCTTAAAACCTTTAACATAAACCATAAAGTTTACCAGTTGAGGAACCATGTGGAAAACTATATTAGGTAAGAGATTTAAATAATGATTGGTGAATAAAAATAAATCTCACCTAATACGTGAAAAGAGGATTATATAATTGATGAAATCCATGGTCATATTGGGGCTTAATTGCTATATATATATATATATATATACCTATGCCTTGTCATGGATAGTTTTACATGTTGTTACCATAGTCTGGTTAAGTAGTCATTAAGATAAACATGTTGGATAGGAACATGCTTAAATGAGCTATATGAATTTACCATGCAATCACATGTGTGCAGTATTATAGACTTGTAAGAATATTGTATTTATCAAATGGTTAATGATAGGATGATGAGAACATGTTATAGTGCAAGAATATATAACCTGAACAAATTGTTGTTCAAATTAATCATTTGATTAATGCACCTGCTTACAATGTGATTTGTTCTTTGTTTGGAAGAAAGTATGATTAACGGATTTCAAGGACATATGCATCTTTCAATGGATATGCATAATAGAACCTATAAGTATCATTGAGTGAAAAGAATAGTAATTTATGAAGCAGGACCACTCGCTCAATTAAATGATATTTAACAATATATTTTAATAGTTTGATATCATAATTTCTACCAAGAAATTTTGAGAGGTTCTCTTATTGGACTTCATTGATAAGGAGTCTCGAAAACATAAGGAACTATTGTGTAATTCAAACAAGAATTCATAAAGTAGATAAATCATATTTTGTAAAGGGTGATTTAATGTTAAGGATGAGCTAACATGTAGATACCATGAGATCATAAACACTTACAACTAAAAGGAGTGGATGATTGAAAGTAGTAAAAACTTTCATGTATAACTCCATTGAATTATACATCGCCAATAGGTTGTTAAGGCATAAAAAGGGAAATAGTAAAACATATGAGATGGATTAATGGTCTCATGAATACTAAACTTAAAAATTTATGAGTTAATAGTCTGCTTTAAAATATTAGGTAGAAGGTATGATTAGGATGAAAAAAATGCAAGAATATAATACTATGCACCTAATAATGTAACCACATCAAATCTGGAATTGATTTACACGTGACATAAAACTTTCTTAATTACATAGATGAACCATGACCATAAAACTTCCTTGAAAACTAAACATAGTTAAAGATAAAGGAATGTTTGTATGATACCAATATGGTGGAAAAATATATGGATAAATTATAGGTCATGCACATGATACCAAGAGGATAGTATTATAGGTTGTACCATAGTTGGAGTATGTACAAGAGTACATTTGGGACCGTATGACTACATATGCTACAAAGTTGAAAAATGAAATGTGTATTAGTGTGTATAACATACCTTGTTTATAGGTATGCATAGAGTCATTGGATAGATGTCTTGCTAGGTAAATGAACCTCGAGGTTACCCAAAAAAAGGGATGTAAGTTTGGTCTAAGTAACCATGGTTAATCGTAGTTTGGCATACATATAATTATGATGAATATATATATTGTTATGTGAACTAATGTGTTATGACCTTGCATGCATATCAATGTGGAAAATATGCTAAATGATGTATTGCATGCACAGAAATTGCAAGAAGCACGTGTTCCACAAGAACACAAATGCTTGAAAGAATGCAACCACACAACATGCATTCTTCACATAAAATAACACATAAGTAATAAATGCTTTAATAATATTAAGTAACAGATCATGATATTTATCATAGTTAAACTTTTGCATCTATAAATTCTCACAAATGGTTTGAAAAAATGTTACATGAAGCTATGAAAGGAAAACACTCCTTGAGACCGATGTAGCTATGGAAGGAGAAGCACGTGGAGAACTCCTTGTGACCAATGTACATGAGAAAAATTTCATCACATGGAAAAGCCATGAGAGCTCTTGATTCAGAAATTGCCTACGTGTGAATGAGGAAATGATGGAGTAATACATCGAGGATGACGTAAAATTTAGGGGGGGAGTATGTAACACCCCTCCTTTGTGTACTAAATTATTGTAAACTTAAGCTAAGTTAAAGCTAGGTTTGATATCCTCCCTTCTCTCTTAAAATGTTAGTAAACCTAAGCTCACCAAACCGAGGTGATATGTAATATGAAAAGAAAATATGTTATTAAATAAATTAATAAAATAAATCACTTGGAGGGTGGAGCACCAAAATAGAGGAGAATCTTTCCAAATCCCATGATGAATGGGATATACATGAATTTTTCATGATAAAGATTCTAGATGTGATTCTAGATAAGCTTGGAAGGATTGGATATCCATCGGATGGATGGGAGATAAAGATCCATCGAACATAAAAGCTTTGCGGGAGATAAACCAAAATTTCTATGAGGAAAAGCTTCATGGGAGATAAAGGCGAGCTTTTCCTAAAAATACCTAGGAAAATGAAAAAATCCATAAAATCAGGATGCCATTAATGGTAACTAAATGATGAAAGAGGGTATTAAAAAACAAGTGCATTGATTAGTTGAGGACAATTGATCATTGGCAAGATCTTTGGCTTGAGGGGAATCAAAGGTGATTCATGGATGGGTGGTGGTGCTCCTCCCTCCAAGTGAGGTTTTAGTTGGTGTGAGATGTGTGTAATGTTTTATATGATGATTCTTACTCTCTCTCTATTATAGTTCAAGTTTTTTATGAAAATATTTTATAAAGTCTTTACTACAGTTCCAGTTTGTTTATGAGAAGAGTTCTTAAGTTTATTGCCACGAGAATGTTTGAGTGAATTAGATATGCTTATGTATTAATAAGTTTAATGGTGTTTCCCTTTAATATGATGAGGTTCACTTGCATGGTATGTGTTTCTACATTAATCCTTACTTATTATAAGCTTAAATCATTTAGTTGAGGTATAATGATGGTTTAATTTATTTCTATTGTGGGAATGACTGATTTTGTTATGCATGTTGCAATCGAGCGTGTAGTTAATTGTCAGTGATTAACAATTCTAGTACGGTCCATTTATGGTAGAGTTTGAATGTGGCGGTTGTTCGTAAATAGATTACTTGCGTTAATGCTTTTCTTATTAGAAGGATTGGAGCTTTATACATGTGACCCCTTTTGCATTGAAGACCAACGTAGATGTAAATACTAATTTTGTTTAGGAGCATATCATATATAAATATACCTCACCATCTCACATTTAATAAACGAATATGTCATGCTTATAATTTCCTAAATCAGTAATGGCTTATGCAAGTAAAATAGTTGCAAAAATAAATGCTTCACAGGGTATGACTAATGGTTCGATTATCTGTGTTTCCATGTTAATAAGACTACCTTCATTTAGGCTAAATCTAGCTAGTTATGCATGCGAATGAAATTTTGGCCTACACCATATTGATGATCATGTTACCATGATGGCTACAGTAAACTTAAGTCAATATCCCTTAATTCTTGCAAGAGTTATTCCAAGTTTGTTGGTTGAATATTCTAAAATGAGAGTGAAATATGGTTCATTATCTTGCTAGTATTGAGTAGATAAGATTTTGATTATAGTTTCCTGGATGATTACTGTGCATGTAATGATTTTGTTAACTCCACCTCGACCTCCATTGGAATTTAACTATATATAAAACAAAATTTTAATTAATGGAGCCTAGTAGCTATTTTTCCTCCGTAGGCCCAAAGGGGTAAGTTAGAGGTGGTTCCAAGCACATTGGGGTTTAGAAGTCTCTAAACTGACCTAGCCAAGTAGTGCTCTTTGTGGTTCATGACTAGGGAGATAAATGAAGTTGTTCTCCCTGTCTTCAACAATGCCATCCTTCTCGTTCCAAGCACAATGGGGTTTATAACCCTCTAAACTGACCTTGCGCACTAGTGCTCCTTGTGGCTGAATACTAGGCTCATAACTCTCCTAAAGGCCCTCACAAAATGTTTCCCTTCTTCTAACTGCATCAATTAAATCAAATACTTAGACACAACATTAAATTTTCTATTCAAAAGAATAATAACAAGAAACATTTACTAGTTGTTTCAATGTTGTTATTTGTGACTTTTTAGGTTTAAATTTCTTAATGCATCTATCATAGCTATTCAAATAAGGTCTGCGGTAATAATAATAATAATAACAACAACAAGAAACATTTACCACTCCCGTTACCTGGTTGGTTGTGCATTGCATAATTTTTCCATTTCCTTGTACATGTCTCCTCCGCGCTCATGTTCACATCCATTCTTGCAACCTCTTACAAGATTTCTTCATTTATGAATGCATTCCTTGACACTTCTTCCATGTGAGCCTTAGTTCTTCTTATCTGATATATCTTGCCATAGAATTCCATGCTTTCCTATAGCCTTCCTGAATCTGGATTGCATTTGATCCTTCAATTGTACAAAATATTTCGAATCTGGCTTTTCCTGAAGTAAGATGAACTTATATATCATTTTTTATCAAAATAATAAAAAAATATAGACTTAATTGTTTTAGAAACAGATTTTCTTAATGGTTAACAACTTTAAATTATAATAATTATGATTATTGTATTATTAAAAAATACATTATTAATTAAAAAAATATATTAATCAATATTTAAAAAATTAAAATAATAAAACAAATTTATAAATATATAAATTATGTTCAAAAATCTCCCCAAACTTGGAATAGAAAAGTACCTTTTTATTATTTAAATTTCCTAATATTTATTAATTTAACCTTCATACACCATATACTCATAGTCATGTAGATATTAATGTAGTCCATTACAAGGGCTATCTTATGATATTAACAATCTATTACTTTATTAATAAATAAGTAAAATGATTTTAGAGTAATTTTAAATATGAAAAAAATAATATATATGAATGTGTTGTTTTAGAAAATTTGATAATATAAGTTTAATTTGATATTTTTGGATTTATTTTATTAAAAATTTTAGTTTAGGTTTAGAGCCAACAACTAGAACTCATTATTATAATATTGATATTGAATATCATCATGTTTTGAAAGATAAATAATTAAAAATCTAAATGTCATTGATGGGAAACAAAATATATAGATCAAAATTATTCTATTTGAGATTATGAGTTTTTGTTATTTAAAATGAGTTTTTTTAAAGTATAAATGGATTTAGTGTTTTAAATATATTTTGGGAAAGCTTGAATTATGCAAATTACATAACTCAAAGTAATAACAATATAATTTTTTTCCTTTGGGTTGTGCTTATTGGTTGGAAGAACACAACTCAACCCAATATGGAATGCTTATCACAAGGATTGAAATAATTAAAATTTCTTTTTATATAATATGTAAGATATGTGTGTAAATTTATATAAAATAATTCATTTAAAATTATAATTTGTAAATATTTATTTATAATATATATTACTGTTTTATTAATGTTTATGCATTAACAATATGAAAGTACACTATAATTTATAGATAAAATGGTATTTTTTTTATAGATCTTGTGATATTTTAAATGTCTATTATATTTTAATTAAAATTAATTAGAAAAAATGAAATATTAATATTGCATTTTTATTAACAATATAATTGTTACCATTTAATTATTACATTTAACAACCTAGTGAGTTGTCATGAATATTTATAATACACATCTTTTACTTATTCACATTAACAATATTAATATTACTCTTCCACTAACAATATAAGTGTGACTATTTTATTATTACATTAACATGGTAGTGGATTGTCATAAATATTTATAACAAAAATAGATTTAGTCATGATATTATTTACATATTTTACTAATAAAACAATATTTATTTTTTATAATGATAATATAATTGAAGAAAAAAACCCAATGGACAGTTCATTTGGTAGAGTTTGTGTTTCCAAGTACCTTGCATATGGGAAGATCATATGGTGGACACAAGAAGTGGGGTCACTTCTTGCTCAACCAAGTTTTAAAAAAATAATTGAAAAAATGTTAATATTACACTTCCCATAACAAAATAAGTGTTATTATTTTATTATTACATTAACATAGTAGTGGATTGTCTTTAAAAATTTTAATAATATTATATTTATATTTAAAATATGGAATCATTAGTAACAATTACTTTACTATGAGTATTGGGTATATATTTCTCTAACTAACTTATAGAAGAAATAGAGATTTTCACTAGATTCACACAAAACAATTTCAAGAAATAATGTGATTTTTGTTGTTTAAAGTGCATATTTGAATGCTTAAATGGGTTAGCACCTCCAAAAACACTAGGCTACACTTAAATTCTATAGATTTAACAACTTAATCAAAAGTTTTTAAAAATATTTGTTGGATTTTGTTTAAAATTAACCAAAAATGTCCAAAAAGTTCATTTCCTTGCTAAGTTACACTAGAATATTAATGGGTATCATTTTTTAAAATTAATTGTGTTGATTTTGTATATCAAATACTTTTATTTAAGCGAGTAGTTTTTAAATGATATTTTGTAGAGTTTTTGCCTTATTTCTCCACAAGGGAAAACAAATTTCTTTTCAAACCATGATTCATTTTTTGACTTCATATATGCATTCAACAAACTCAAAAACCCATGGGGCACTTTGATTGTGAAGAGTTCACTTGTCAAACTTGTAATAAACTCTAAAAATTTCTAAAAGGTGACACTTAAACACTACTCCTTATTTAGGTGGATATTACACTTAGAAACACATTTTCTTCCCTAGATTATATATATATATATATTTCACATAATGGTTCACACATACCCGGGTCAGTGGGTAGCCCCTACGTCGAGGATTATTTAACACTCAGTGGAGACCACCCGAAGGGCATCAAAACCCCTCAGCCTATTTAATGACCTGACCCCAAGAGCTTTTTGGATTCAACCCTGTGAACTCCCATTGGCTAGGCACTTGATTTGACCGATTGAGCTAACTCTTGGGGCTATATAATATGTATATATATGAGTGTGAATTATATAAAATAATTCAATATTGTCATTTTTTTTGTTGTTTAAAATAAATTTTGGAATGCATAGATCGATTTATCAAACAAAATCTATTGAGCACTCTAATATTTCAAATTAATCAAATTACACTTAATTTTTAAAAAATATATTTTATATTTTAATTAAAATTAATAAAAAAAAATGCAAATATTAATATTAATTTTTATTAACAATATAAGGTTAATTTTTTATTGTTACTTAACATGGTAGTGGATTGTCATAAAGATTTATAATATATATTACAATTATCATTATATATATATATATATATATACTAGACTAGCTAATATATATGTATAGTATAATAAAAAAAAGGAAACCAAGGAATCATCATTTGGTGATTTATGTTGCTAGACCTGCCTATGAGGAGGTCATCCCACACACTTGAGGTACTTTTTCCTAGTTTTGGTAACCCTTAGATCCCTTCCCATTAATCTACCTAAATTATTATGGTGGGTTGAACTAAGTTAAAAAAAAAAATTGTAAAAAATATTAATATTACTCTTCCACAAACCATGTAAGTGCTATTATTTTATTATTAAATTAACATGGGAGTGGATTATCTTAAATATTTATAATAGCCATATTTGACTCAATCATTATAATGATTGCATATTTTACTGATACAATAAATATTAATTTTTTTATAATGATAATATAATCCAAAATTTTAATAATATTTTTTGTGTAATTAAAATATGGAATTATTAGTAACAATTATTTCACTATGGGTGTTGGGTATATATTTGTCTAGCTTATAGAAGAAATAGAGTTTTTCGTTCCAATCACACAAAACAATTTCACAAAATAATGTGATTTTTTATTGTTTAAAATGCATATTTGAATGCATAAATGGGTTAACGCCTTGGAAAAACCCATGGGACACTCAAATTTAAATTATATGGATTAAACATCTTAATCACAAGTTTTTAAAAATATTTGGTTGATTTTGGTTAAAATTAACCAAGAATGTTGTGTAAAAGTTCATTTCCTCTATTAATCCGTATTATTTTTGAAAATTAATTGTGTTGATTTTGTATATAAATTACTTTTATTTAAAGGAGTATTTTGTAACTAAGATTTTGTAGAGTTTTTGCCATATTTATTAAGAAGGTTAAAAAATCCGTGTTCAAGTCTTGATTTGTTTAAACTCGTTTTTTTTACTTCATATATGGATTCAAGAACCTCAAAAATCGATGAGGCACTTTGATTGCGAAGAGTTCACTTGTTAGATTTTGAATAAACTCTAATAAAAATTTCTACAAAGTGGCACTTAAAGACTACTCCTTATTTAGGTGGTTATTACCCTCCATCATAATTGGCAATAGTTAATTATGATTCACATTACATACATAATTAAAACATGTGACTAAAATAAATTCACTACTATAGAAAACAAGTAGCCATGTCTCTTTGAATCTCGAAAAAAAACCACGTTGTTCCCAATGATTTTTTATTAGCTAAAATTTTAGTCTTACACAACCATTAAATTTTTTATCCTTAACACAATGGAAAATAGTGTAGCCTAAGAAAAAGATGAAATGGTGTTTTGTAGGAAATGTTTTGTGAGCATTATGAATGAAGTGTTGTCCTCGATGGCAAACCTACCTCATGAGTTGTACTTAATGACAACCTACGTGATGAATGGAAACCTACTTGATGAGTTGTCTCTTGATGGAAACCCACTTATTGAAGATGTAAACATGATGTGTTTGCAGATGTGACAGAGTTTTTTGACAAAGGCGCGGTCATTAAGAGGCACAAGAATGATAAAATTGGAAGTTGAAGAAATATGTGCAGGTTATATTAAGCAAAGCGATGTACAAAGGCGATTATGAAGAAGAAAAGGGGTGTATAGTTTATGCACCATGTTATTATAAATACCAAGGGTACTTACCATGGTATTTGCATGTGGTATTAAGCGCAATAACGAATGTTTTGATCCTGTCTAAGAAAACCATCAGTTGGAGTATGGTTTTGACCGATGGTATTCATAAGGGCTCAAATATATAAGGTGATGAAGATCAAAGTGGTTGTATGTGTGCAAGGTGTGAAAGTGATTGAAATCTTATAAATAGTTAGGTACAAAGAAAATATGCATGTTATGGGTTGTTGATGTTTTTCTTAATCTAAACTATGTATGCATCTTGGAGTATGATGATGGATCACATCCAATAGATCTAAGATGAAAATCATGATTATGAGATTATTTGATTTATGTTGATGGCATTGTAATGGTGATTTTTTTGTATATCCTAAAATGTGGGTATGTGTGAAGTTTTGTGTTGCAATGAAGATTTAGTTTTGAATGTGTAGATCTGAAGGTGAGCTTTATAGCCAAAAAGTTATGTACACATGCGAATGTGTTTCTCGTAAGGCGCGTACCCAAAGCAAGTTTGGTTTCTAAAAAGCTAATATACACACAGATATGCTTTGAAGAAAGCGCGTACCCAAAGAATGGTTTTGGAGAAAGAATGATGTATGATGAGTTAATTAGTTTTGACTTGTTTCTACTCTGTGTGAATGAAGTCTTCTTGATGATCTGTGTTGAAACAATGATGTTTTATATTCTGAGTTGATTAATCGAACAATGTTGAAGTTACTTGCAGATTGTGATTGAAGGTGAGAGAAAATTATGGGATTGTTTCAGAATGTTGCAGTGGATGTGAGTATGATTCAATGTTTAGTTTAGAATAGAATTTGTTCAGTTTTGAGTTTTTGGAATTTTAAGATCTGTAAGCAGGTATGCTTCATGAAAGGTGCATATACACATGAGTTTTCTACTGTAATTAGTGTATATATTTTAACACATGATTCTTTAGGGTTTGTAGTAAGAGAATCTAGTTTATATGATGTATTGTAAGTTGTTTGGTATTATGGTTACAGTGATCTAACTATTTTGGTTGGCTGGTTGAGATTTTGGTTGTGTTTTAGTTGATTGGGTTTCAGTGATTGGTTGATTTGGTTGTGTGAGAGATTGATGATTTAGTTACAGTGGTGAGTTACACTTTCATGATTTATATTGAGCTTAAATGCTGGTAATGGATCAAGTCTAAAAAATTGATGAAACATGTCCTACAAGTTGGGATGGTGTGTATGAGGGCGATCCATTATGAAAGACTATGAAACGTTGTCCTCGAAGATGAGGGAGCTGGAGCTTCCTTCTAGTGGTATCTCATAAATTAGATAAAGGGGTTGGAACTCCCTTCTAGTAGGAGTTGGAGAAGGAGCGAAGGTTGTGGCCTTCTATAGGTGGGTGCCTGCGTACTTGTATAATTTTACATGAGTACCATATTGTAAAAAGTTTTTCTTTATTTTGAAAGAAGATAGAGATGGCAACAACAAGTGCTTTTTCCTGCATTGGGTTTCCACCTTAAATCTTGGTGTTCATGTGTGATTATTTATTTTGTTCTTACTACACATGGTTATTATCCATCTAACGTTTGATAAAGTATTGATGCACTCGATGAAGATAAACAGATGATGAATTAACTAAAATATAAATTTACTCGATGTGTGCTAGTTGTCTTAAGAACAGTTGCATACACAGAGAAGCTCCCTTCAGTAAAGTCATGTATAGAAATCAGAACATGAAATTAAAGATTTTATTGTTTTGAAAATACTAATTCACCCCCGCTCCTCTTAATATTTTTGCCAATTGGTATCATAGCAGGTCTTTTGGCAGAAGCTCAATCACTTGAAGGAGATTTGTTAAGATTGGTAGTCACGAAGGAGTATTTTCTATCATATGTGGTATATTTAATGTAACTAAATTTTTTTTTTCTGGATATTTAAGATAATAGCCTACTTGAAGGCTCTAGGAGTTTATGTGTGGGAAACCATTGAAAGTGAATATTAATATCAAGTCTATATTCCTTAAGATTCTGTAGGGCAAAAACAATATGAAATCAATACAATAGTTGTAAATGCCATCTTGGGAAGTTTGGCTAAGACCAAGTTCGTGAAATTAACAGAGCTTAACACTACAAAAGAAATATTGGATAAGATTATCGAATGGTGTGAAGGTGACACCAATGTAAAAAGTTCCAATATTCAAACACTCATAATAAAGTATGAGACATTGAAAATTCATGATGATGAAAGCATTACAGCATTTCTCAGAGTAAATGAGTTGTGAATTCCATGAGAAATCTTGGTGGAGAAATAAAATATGCTTCTATCACTAAAAATATATTGAGATCTTTAACTCCAAAGTTTGAATACAGAGTATGAGCTATTGAAGAAATGTAGGATCTCAAAATTATTTCACTTGATCAACTCCATGGAATATTGATGAAATTTGAGATGAAGAAAGGTGGTCCTTTAGATATGAGAGACGAAACCTTCAATGGTACTGCAAAAGGAAAAAAGAAGGAAGAATCATGCTATGTATGAGAAGAAGAAGACATAAACTTTGTAAAGAAACTCCATGTTTGTATAGGAAATTCAGAGGTAAGCTTCCTTTCAAATTTTTTTCTTGTGGTAGAGTTGGTCATTATGCTGCTAAGTGTTCTTATAAATAAAACGAGGAGAAAGAAAAAGAAGCTCCCAAAATAAAGAGGAAGAGGTTTGAAAACAAGAGAAGTTTTTATACACATGGACACAACAATGGTCTTTCTAGTGGTCATGAAGGTGAGTCTCATCGAGATTGTCACTTAATTATGGCATTTGAAGACAAAATTAATAATGAGTTCCATGGACTAGAATAAAAGGGTACTTTTATTGAAGACTTTGACCGGAATATATCACATGCAGTAATAGTTATAGATGTGAGCAATTATTCAAATCTGAGCACAAAATGTGTTTTAGTGATCAAGAATGAAGAAGACAAAACATCATGAGGTATGGATTTTTTTTGGGATGTGATGCATTTTATTTTCTATGCAATAATGATAGTGATGATGGGAGTGGAACCACTCATTTTGCACTTATCCGTAAAAGTGAAAGTAAGCCTGTTGATGTAGCAGATCAAGGATAGTTAGAATCAATGGAAAATAAAAATGAACCTATGATAAGAAAAGATAATTATCAAGATCAAAATGAAATATGAAACATAATCTAATTTGTCTCGACGTTTGGCATTGAATGTACAATGGTTACGCCAAGTTTCGTCCATCAGACATGGAAGTTCAAAAGAACAATAAAGCTTTCAGTAACATCTTTTGTAGCATATGCGATTCAATATTGTATAAGGTTATGCATTATACTATTGCGAAGAAAGTGTGGAGTAAGTTGCAATAAATACATGAAGAAGTACTAATGTAAGATCTCTCACATAATCTTATATCAAACAATGTGTCCAAAATGACAAAGGGAGTTGTTGATTCAAAATAAGACAAATTAAAAAAAGTTGTTGATATCATACCAGAACTTGATCTTGCTTTGAAAAGGATTGTCAATCTTAACGATAACTTGTAGGCTTATGATAACAAGGATAATGTTGGTATGGTATCTAACCAATGTTTTGAAGGTCTTGAAGTTGAGGTCATCTCTCTAAGAGTAGATCTTGAAAGAGAAAATAAAGGGAATGAATATCTACTTCACGTTTTTGAAGAACAAGAGAATGGGCTAAAATAAGAGATTCTCATATTAAAACAACAAGTGGGGGAAGGAAGAAAGATTGAAGAAATTTTGAAGAAGTAAGAAAAGCAATATCAAGTTGAGGTAAATATCCTACAAGATAAATTAGAAGAAAAAGCTAAGAATTTGTGATATCAAGATAGTACTAAGATTTTGGATAATATTCTTAGTAGTCAAACATATCCTACCACCAAGTCTCGTCTCGGTTTTCATGAAACTCTTAAAGGTGAATCTAGCTCACAAGCTAAGGCAAGGAACTCTAATGCAAAATATGAAATTCTTAACAAGGAGATAAGAAGTCAACCTCATCAACAACGAAGGAAATAAAGTCTTCAAAGGAAAACATTTACTCCTAACTATAGAAGTGTTAATCAAGTTTATCCTCTGATCAATAAGGTTGAATGTTCTATATGTCATGATTTTGGACATGTTGCAACTAGTTACGAAAGTAGAATGTTTCAAGAAAATAATTGTCTTGTAGAAAGATCACCAGCGTCTAAGTAATTTAAAGGATATTGGTTTTCTTGGATTATGTTTGGTCACAACGTCGTTTATTGCAATAGAAGGAATTTGAAATGCATAAGATGTTAATCTTGTAAAAATTTTGGTCATGTAGAAAAAGAATATAGGGACAAGTCTATGCATGGCCATGGAGAACATGGTAAGAAACTAGATAATAACATTGATATCAAAAAATCTGAAAAATATTGATACACCAATAAGCAAGAAAAGGAGGAACACATAAGGTGTGGTCTCGCTCTCTACTCATTTAAAGATGATGAAGAATGTCACATGGATAGTGGATTTTCTCATCACATGGATAGAGATAAGAGTAAAATGGAGTCTCAAGGGAAGAACCATCATGGTAATGTTATTCTTGGAACCAATGTTTGAGCAAAAGTTATAGGACAAGGTAAAGCAAGAATTAATAAAATGAGAGCACCATCTAATTCTTTGTTTGGTCAATAGTTAAAGAGGAATGTCCTAAGCATTAGAGAAATCATAGATAAGGGAAATATAATTGTGTTTGCATCAACCAAGTGTAAGGTTTTGAATGAGGTAACTAGAAAAGTCATAATAAAAGGATATAGAAATTGGGAGAAATTATATGTGTTCGAAGATCGAAATTCTCATAATGTGACAATGTTTCACACTTAAAGTAAAAGAAGATGGTGCCTATGGTAGTCTCTTCTTCTTAAACGAACATTTGCAACATTGACTACAGAAGTCGTGAGAGGTATTTGACCTCACGAAAATAGAAAATGGTTATCACATCATGAGGATGAGTGATGTGTAATCTAAAGGGAAGTAATACATGTTGATTCCCATGTTTGTTTTCTTATTTTCATGTTGCTTATACTACTGACGGTGTCTCTCGTGAAGTAAAAAGAAACAATTATAGAAAAAATAGACTTAGGGGGAGTTGAAAGTGTGAAATTTTAGTTTTTCACTTTCTGTACACAGATCTTGCAAAAAAAAGATGCGTGTATATGTTTGTTCTGAACTGCAGAGTCGCGTAAATTTTTGGTTTGATGAAGATTCAGGGAATATATCAGGAAAAGGATCTAATATCATTTAGTTAATTATCACTTGACTTTTATGTTATGATGGTTGAAAGTTATAGTCTATTGATGCCATTAATGAAGATGCCCCGATCATTCGTACCGATGATATGATCATATCTGAAGTATCTACAAGTCTAGGGGGAGCATTTTCTATGCTTCTAATAATGCATTGTTGGCATTATGTTTGCTTCATACATAATGGTTCTCTGGTGGTGTTGCCTATGTTGATGAAGTTCTTCAATGTTGAATTTTCTATCTCATGCTATGATGAATAGTTAATTATGCTTAATATTAATGGAATAGCTCTTGGTGAAGTGTTGTTGGTGTGATAAATCTTTTTATGAAGAACTTGGGCCAAGAATGGTATTGTGAAGACATGGTTATATACTACTTCTACATCTCTTGAATGATACCTGGAAACATGGCATATTAGAAATAGATCATTCACTGTCCTATCTTATGATGATTCTCACTTATGATGTTATGGTATTATACAAGGTCATGAGTTGATGATATTGAAACTACATTGTCTTATCTTATGAATTAATCCAAGTTGTTTTTCTTGGTGATACTAACAGATGCTTATGGTGCAGATTGTATATGGTGTATGATAGTTGATGATAACTATCATAGTCTTATTGATGTCTTTGGTATTTATTATAAATGTCGTATGTATCATTTGATGTAAACTTCATGTAAAGACCTATGATTTACTCATTGTAAAATTAAGTCATGTATCAACTATTGTGGTCATGTCCTTTTGGTCATGTGATGTAATTCGTAGACCCATTGTGTTTGGGAAATTGATGTAATAATGTTGTAAAATATGTAAACCCAATGTGATTGGGTGATTGATGTAATTTTGACTTGTTGGTGATAGGACAATTCATATGAGTCATAGATTCATGTACTCCAATGTACATCCTTCAGAAAATTTAGCATGTGCTCACTGGGAGTATGGTCATTGTTCATACTTAGCAGTGTTGATACAAAGGTATTCATTTATCATTGGTAAACCATTTTCCCTTGATGTCAAAGGGGGGTAGTAGCATTGTCTTGTGCTTGGTTTGATGTGTTTATAGGTATTACATGTTGTGGTGCCCAAACACCAATGTGGTTGCCATCAAGTTCAAAGGGGCATATTGTTGGAATTATGAATTAGGTGTTGTCATTGATGGAAACCTAGCTATTGAGTTCTCCTTAATGGAAACGTACCTTATGAATGGAAACCTACTTGATGAGTTGTCTCTAGATGGAAAGCTAGTTTTTGAAAATGTAAACATGATGTGTTTACAGATTCGACAAAGTGTTTTCAAAAATCCATGGAAATTCAAAGGTAGAGGAATGATACAACTGGAAGTTCAAGAAATATACACATATTTTGTTAAGCGAGACAGCGTACACAGAGTATGAAGAGGAAAAGGCAGATACAATTTTCGCACCATGTTATTATAAATACCAAGGCTACTTGCCATGGTATTGCCTTATTGTATTGAGCATAGTAACAGATGTTTTGATCCTGTCTAAGAAAATCATCAGCTGGAATATGGTTTTGACCTGTGGTATTGATAATGGATAAACAATATAAGGTGAGGAAGATCGAAATGATTATATGTCTGCAAGGTGAGAAAGTGACGAAAATCTTATGAATAGATAGATCTGAGGAAAATATTCATGTTATGGGATATTGTTGCTTTGCTTGATCTAAACTATGTATGCACGTGGGAATTTGATGATGGATTTGATCCAATATATTTGAGATGGAAATTATGATTATGATATAATTTGTTTTATTTTGATGGTGTATTAATGCATGATTTTTTTTGTATGTTGAGATCTGGGTATGTCTGAATTTCTATGTTGCAACGATGATTTAATTCTAAATTTCTAGATCTATATTAAGCTTTTATAGCCTATAACGCACATACATACAGAGATGTGTTTTAGGTAAGTGGCAAACACGCGGGATTCATTTCTAAAAAGCGCATGTACAAATGGATGTGATTTTAAGAAAGCATATAATGTAGGTTTTGATGATCTGTGTTGAACCAGTGATGTTTTTATTGTGAATTTATTCATTGAATAATTTTGAAGTTAGTTGTTGGTTGTGATTGAAGATTAGAGAAAATTTTGTGATTGGTTCAAAATGTTGTAGTAGATCTGAGTATAATTCAGTTATTGGTTTAGAATGGGAGTTTTTTATTTTTTTATTTTTCAGAAGGTTAACATTAATAGTCGTTAATATTTTTAATCTTTCAGAAGGTTAACATTTGTAGATGGGTATGCTTCATGAAAGGTGTGTACAAACACAAATTATTTTGACAGATGATTGATCAGGGTTTATAGTAATATAATCTAGTTTTTGTGATGTACTGCAAGTTCTTTGGTATTCTGGTTATAGTGATTTAATTCTTCTTGTTAGTTGGTTCAATTTTTGGTTGAGTTTAAGTTGATTGGGTTTGAATGATTCGTTGATTCATTTGGGTCAGAGATTCATGCTTGAGATACAATCTCATGATTGACATTGCACTTGACCATTGGTAGTGGGTCGAGTCTAAACATTTGATGAAAGGTGGCCTACAGGTTGTAAAGGTGTGTATCACGTGGATCGAGTATAAACATTTATGAAACGTGGTCCCTAGAGATGAGGGAGTTGGAGCTTCCTTCAAGTGGTCGCTGGCAAATGAGATCATGAAATTGGAGCTCCCTTCTAGTAAGATCTCGAGAACGAGGTGCCTATGTACTTGTATAATTCTATGCAAGTTTAGGATTGTAAAAATAATTTCTTATGTTAAAAGAAAATAGAGATGACAACATGATGGCTATTATCTCACCAAACCACAAGAATTGTACAAGGGAACAAGAAATTGTTACTATCTCAGCAAACCATAGTGTTGGTATAAGCGAACAACAAATCCTTCTTATTTGAAGAAACCATAGTGCCGGTACAAGGGAACATCAAATCGTTTTTCTCAGTTTCAATGTCTACAAACACAAGTGTTACTACAAGGGAATAACTAATTGTTTTTACAGTGCCAAATTCTACAAACATAGGCGTTGGTAGAAGGGAGAAGCAAGTCGTTTTTCGAGCCACGCAGTCTGTAAAAAACACTTTAAATATCCCTTCGTAACTCCCCAACCAAGAATATTTTTCAAAAATCACTCACAAGTTACAAAATAGACCATGCTATGCACAAAACCGAGATGCCATAATTTTTCATTTCCTCTTCCTTTTATGATAAATTGCACCTCAAATTTGATCACAGTTTTCCGTTACGAATTTTCTTTCTTCTGTTGGCTTGATACAAAGTGCTTTATATTTTCGAATTTGTAATGTAAATGACTCTTTCCAATACAAAATATTGGATATAGATGCATTGGATTAGAATATTAAATGAAATGTGATTCTACAAGTTCTAATTTAAATGTAAATAACAGAGAAAATAAAGTGAATGAATTCCTCATTCAACACAACAATTTAAAGACAAAATCAATTTCAATCTCCAAATATGAATATTATGGTTCACAAACCTCACAAATGTTGTTAGGCCCCTATACTACTAGTGTAACCCCTTATTGTTATTAGTAAAACCCCCTTATTATATTGTCGTACCCATGTAGTCCCCATATTGTTATTATTGTGCCCTTACATTATTATTGTTATGTGAGCTCTAATTATATTACGACCCCTTAGACTCCTATATATAGAAAGGAGGTCTTGTCATTTGTCTCATCTAAGAATTATTCACTTCTATAATGTAAAGGAGGTTTCCCCCTCAGAGAGGCTTATTTCTAAGGTGTTGATATATCTTTTCTAACTTTTTGTGAGCTGGTTTCATAAAATTTGGTATGAGAGCTTTGGATTTTAGGGTTTTCACTACTCCAAACACGTCATTGTGGAAGTTTCACTATAACTTATTTTTTGCGATGTTTCATAACCTAGAAGAAACCCATTTGAGAAGACATTTTGTGGAACCTCGGGTCTGAATTTTAGATCTTTTCTAGCAACATTTTCAGAGATACGGTGTGACAAAGTTAGAGTTTTTACAAGCTCCAAAATTTCAACTAAAAGAGGTCATCATGGGATTTTCACTATAACTATTTTTCTACAAAGTTTTAGAAGCTAAACCGAAAACCCATTTGAGAAGAAATCGTTCTAAACCTCAGCTTTCAATTTCGTATCATGTCTCAATATAGCTTCGGAGATATAGTATGAGGAAGTTATGGTTTTTACAAACCCTTGAATTGCATTCCAAATAGGCGACCAGGGGGAAATCATTAGAACTGTCTCTCTAAGTATCAGATTGAAATTTTGTAAGATGTTACAAAAAGAGGACTTCCTGTATTCTTTTGTGTATTAGTTGTAGATACTAAGGTCAAAACAGTGAGACGTGGCACATCGTACAAGTTCGCTCTACTGAAATAGTCTATAATTAGGTCACTGTGGGAGATTTAGCATAACTCTTTCTTGGATAATCAAATTTTGACCTGACTTGTGGAGTTAGAAAGAGAACTCAAAGAGCTGCCACAGAAAGAAATTTCAGAGCTTGGAGATCTGAAATTACAGATTTACAGTCATTTCAAGATCAAACTCCTAAAATCAAGAAAAATCGATATGAGGAAGTTTGATGGAAAATATCTAGTAAATTGGATACTACAGATGGAGAAATATTTTAATCTACATGGTGTACCACTCTTACAAAAGGTATGTATTGCACCTTCATCTTTAGAACAAGATCAATTTTTATGGTATAAAGGGATTTGTTCTAGTAAACCACTTATTACGTGGTCAATTTTCATGGAGGAAATTATAGCAGATTATGAGGATCCAAAGAGAAACACCCTGTTTAGAGAAACACCACAACAATTGGAAGGAAAAATGGAAAAAGGGCTTTGCTACGAAGTGGAAAGAAAAATTATGGAAACAAGGAAGTCTACCCCTCACAATTATAAATATGGAAGTGTTGTTTCTCCTAGTCTTCCACAACCTACAAGCGTTACACCACAACAATTGGAAGAAAAAAGAGAAAAAGGGCTTTGTTAAAATTGAGATAAAAAATGCACTAAGGGTCATAAGTGTGCTCAGAAGAAATTATTTTACATAGAGTATGAACAGGAGGAAGAAAAGGCTCAAGAATTGAAAGATCACATCAAGAAAGAAGAAATGAATCCAACCATATCTTGTAGTGCATTTGCGAGAACTACCACTCCTCAAACTATCAAGATAGAAGGACATATCAAGAAGAAAATGTTCAAGAAGTGAAAGATCATATCAAGCATAAAGAAATGAATCTGACCATATCTTGTAAAGCATTGGAAGAAATTACCACTCCTCAAACTCTCGAGATAGAAAGACATATCAAGAAGAAAAATCTTAAAGCAGTGAAATATCACATCGAGCATCAACAACAAGTTCTCCAACTTTTAAATGATAATGCCACTTTGGTGCAGAATCGAATGAAACAACACATAGATCAATATTGCAATGAAAAAAGTTTTGATGTAGGTGATTTGGTATTTTTATGGCTACATCTTAGGCAAGATATTTATGAGAAGGAAATGTTGGCAATACTACATGCACTTAAGAAATGGCGACCTTACCCAATGGGAAGACACTTCATGGTAAAAATGGATCATGATAGTCTTAAATACTTTCTAGAACAAATATTATCTTTAGAAGAACAAAAAAAATGGGTCACAAATATGTTGGGTTATGATTTTGACATCATCTACAGAAAAGGGAAGAAAATTTTTGTTGCAGATGCACTCTCAAGAAAGGATGAGGATGTGGTAGCATTATTTTGTGATATTTCTATTATCCAACGAGATTGGATAAATGAAGCAAGGGATGAATGGAGGAAGGAAAAATAAGTGTGGCCACTCATTCAAAAGTTGTAGAATATCCCAATTTAAATAATATTGCCAAAACTTGAAGAGGAAGGAAAAATCATATTGGAACCCAGATTAGTCACATAAACAAGAACCCGATAGCTACAGAATCAATCAATTTCAGAGTATCTCATCAAGTGGAAGAACTTACCCGCTGAAGATTGCACATGGGAGGACAAAGAATTTTATACACAAGAATCAAGAACTACTCAAGCATTGAGGACAACACTTTTTGAAGGAGAGGGGCATGTTAGGCCCCTATAGTACTAGTGTAACCCCTTATTGTTATTAGTGCAACCCCCTTATTATATTGTTGTACCCACAGAGTCCCCATATTGTTGTTATTGTGCGCCATAGATCCCACTATTGTTATTATTGCTGCCTTACATTATTATCGTTTTGTTGGCTCTGATTATATTATGACCCCTTAGACTCCTATATATATAAAGGAGGTCTTCTCATTTGTATCATCTAAGAATTGTTCATTTTTGTAATGCAAAGGAGGTTGCCCCCTCGAAGAGGATTATTTCTAAGGCATTGATCTATATTTTCTATATTTTTGTGAGCTGGTTTCATAACAAATTCATATGCAAATAATTGTCTCACACACACTTACAAACTCGATTTGTTGATAAAAATACCATTGGTCTAAGAAATTTTCTTCATTTTACGTCAACCTCACACAGATAAAAAAAATGTACCTCTCTCCCACACCAAAAACTTCCAACCAAAATGTTCCTCCTCTCTCAAAAACTAAAAGCAACTATTCAAGAAATGAGTTCATGGATGTGAACGAATTTTCCTTAGCCCCAACTACCTACTAGCTATAAAATAATTTATTTTAAGTAAATATTCCTAACTAATGTTAGCTAAATATCAAACTCTTGGTCTATGACCAATCCATCACATTGTTAGGCTCTTGGTATAACTTTAATAACTTATCAATTTTTTATGTGCTCGGCCTAATGCACTTGCATCAAACTCCCCAATAAAGAAAAAAATATGAGCTCCACCTCATAAGATATTCTATAGAATAGCCTACTTTCTGTAGTGTTTCCTCATCCATCCATCTACAATCCTCCATCACACGATATTTCCACTTCACAAGATATTCCAATTATTCTCTCCTTCTTGTCTTCTTGGCAACATGTGTATACAAAATTTGTTCAATCTAAACTTTTTTCGAGAGGCATTTGCTTCAACCATTGTTGTTCCTTCTCTTCATCATGGTCAGTATTCCCATATGATTGATCCACATCACCAACTGTGTAGGGATACAAATCTGCTACATTAAAAATGGGTGAAATGCCAATTCCTGAAGGTAACTCCAACTCATAGGAATTCATTGAAAACTTGTGGAGGATATTACAAGGTCCTATCTTCTTCATTTTCAATTTGTTATATTCTCCACTTGTAAACCTCTCTCTTTTAAGGTGAGTTAGAACCACATCTACCGCTTCAAATTTTACCTCTTTCCTGTGTAAATTTTCTCGTTTCTTGTAGTTGTTGCTTGTATCTTATAATATTTATTTTTGTTAAACACACATGGGCAGCAAGAAAAATATGAAACATAATAAGGAGAGTACAATTTTTATTAACAAGAGATATACATTTATAGTACATTGTTGTGACCATTGGGTTTCATATCCCAAGGTCTCTTGGACTCTTTTTGTCCATTCGGCTTCCACACTAACCCATTGAGGATTAGGTGTCCAACATTCCCCCCCATAATCTGAAGGGTTATGTATGAGTCCAAGAAGAGAGCTGTAATAAAAAATGTGCAAAAATGCATGGCAGCACTAGGCTAAATGTGCTCTCTGAAATGTTGGTATAAAGGGCGGTGGTTTAAGGATGACCACCAACACTAGAACACTTAGTGCATTTCCCGGAACTCTTCCAAAACTGGCAAGAAGCTAGAGTCTTCTGCTAGAGGAAGTGCTCCTATTGTTTTGATGAGGGAAACCTTCAACCAATAAAGGGAGGTCTCACCCCGCATAAAAGGAAGAACTCCAACTTGAAAAGGGAAGTCTCAACCTATGATGGTTTAAGGATGACCAACAACTCTTGAATGCTTAATGCAATTCTTGGAACTCTTCCAAAACTGGCAAGAAGCTGGAGTCTTCTGCTAGAGGAAGTGTTCTCAATTTTGTTCCTGGAACTCTTCCAAAACCGACAAGAAGTTGAAGTCTTCTGCTAGAGGAAGTGTCCCAGATTGCCAACTGAAGGCATGTTCATGGGCATATTTATCTCTGGCTACAACTTTGAAACTGGTGTGGCAGGTTGTGGCTCAGGCTCGCTTGATGTGACTCTAAAGCTTGTAGATGACCATCATTTCCCCCCTATCAGATACAAGGTGAGATGATGGAGAAAACTCAACTGCAAGATTGTTCAATACTCTGGAACAAGTTCTGACATGTGTTTGGAATATCTTCTTGGCTGTTTATGCCCATTGCCAAGAAGCGATCCATCCAAGATGAATCTTTGTTCTTGCAGGATGTTTGTTTCTCAAGCATGTGTGTGAAGAATGATTGGTTTTATGACAGTGCTTACATGGATGAAGATCAAAACAATGATCTTTCAGATGGCCAACTCAATCACAGTGTTGGCATTTCACAATCTGTTGTTGTTGTTGTTGTGGAAAAGGGGCAAAGTCTAGAGTAGCCGAAGCTGAACTCTTATGAGGAGCAGGTGAACTGTCATGAATGAATCCAACACTCTGAAACTGAATGGGCTTTGAGTAGTCTGGAATATGAAAGGAGAAGTCCTTGTCATATCCAAGACCAATTTTGTGCTTGTTGTGGACAAGCTATTCCCAAGGTCTCATGATGGGCTTGGAAAGTGAAGACTGAGTTTCTGCATTTGCATGTACAACTGCTGCTTTATTGGGCACTAGATCTGACTAAGCTTCAACAATAATGACTTGCTGTTTATGGGAGTTTGTTTCATTATGCTCAACAGAAACATGTTCAGAATGATGATTCCTCTGTTTTAATTCTTCTTGCTGTAGCTGAGATTCAAGCTGCAAAAAATCGATTTTCTCTTATGCATTTTGTAGACAGACCTGAATGTTTGTGAGAGAAACTTTGCTAACTTTTAATGTACCATGATTAGAGGAAAGTATCAGAGTTTTTAAGAACTCTAATATTTCAGTGATTCGAGCCATATTCTCCATTGTCAAAATTACACCTTTTTGAAAAACTGATCACAACTATGACCCAATGAGTAAAAGTAACACCCACTCATAGTACAAAGACACAAAAAATCCTGTGCAGCAAATGAATCAAGGAATCAATGCATATATATGTAGAAAGAGACTATAATGAGTTTTAATACCACAACTGGGGCAACGACAACTGCAAAATTGCTTGGATCCTTCAAGTACTCCTTCACTTTCAAATGAGAAATGATGGCTATCAAAACTTCAATAATTATAACGCTGTCATGGACAGGACTTGAATTCTCATATGCCTTGACTGGGGTACAAACCAGTGTTCTCTGATCTTGCCACTCTCTTCAAAGAAAACAATAGTCCACTTCAATATTTGAGATACCAGTTTTGCATGAAAACAATAGTACACTTCAATTTTATGTAATAATTGCATGAAGATATTTGTAGTGATGTACGCAGCTACCAGAGGTGCCACTCTGCAACTAGTTCATGAATCGCTCTAGGACAAGTCCACGTCCCTTTATTGATAATCCCCTTGACTCCAAATGAACTATGGACAAACAATGTCTTCTTTTCCTCAACTTGAGATCTCAATCAATTTGCCCAAAGTTACCAGCAATTCCAAGCCTATGAAAGACTGGAAACTTGGAGCAACTATAGCTATAGTGATAGCTTGTGTCTCTGCTCTGTGTAGATTCCTTTAGCAAAGTTTTGTTGGACTAAGTATTTGCATATATGATGTTAAGCATCATGTCCATACCATGCTGTTAAGCATCAAGTCCATACCATGTAAATAAATTATTGTCATATATGTGTGCCTGCTACAGAATCCAACAAATCGAAGCAAGCAAAATGAACCTTGCTATCTCATTTGTTATAGTAAGCTGAGAAAGCATTGAAATTAAAGTAGAAGTAGTGCTGGTGCACATGCAGATACAAATGATATTTTCCAACAACATATAGAATCAACTGAGGATTTTATTTGTTTCCTTTTTCAATTTATGGGTCGCAACCGAACCCGAGTATCTTATGAACTTGGTCTAGACGCTAAGTCGGCCTTTTCAACATAAAAACAATGCATAAATACTCCTAGCACAAGACACGACCATGGTCTTCATAGAGAGTGTATACAATTTAATGCATAATGAGTTTGACAGTTCACATCTAGGTAGATGGGCAGATTTCAACACATAAAATTAGTTTGATATCAACACATAAAATTGAGATTGCAAGTGACGGTGAGCGTGTATATGTGCTCATTCAAGGTTCTATAGTAGAAAAGTGAAATATCCAGCCTGAAGTGTATCATGTGTGGATGCTCGATTTAAGAGAGTTCTCCCTTCCTTGCGGGATACATCTTTACGCAGCCAATTGTGAGGGAGAGAGCTGCAAATGATGCCTCCTAAAAACTTGAATTTGGATACCTCCCATAAGGTCCCGTCATATATTCAGATAAATGAAGTATCAAATGGCGCTGTTGTGATTTCTCTATACGGAAGACTCTCCTTTCCTTATCACACATTACTAAATCTCATTCCAGGAACCCCACAAATTCTCACACGTATTTATTTTATTCCAGCTATAGATGGAGCTGTAAGTGGTGTGAGCGAAACCGAGTCCATCATCCGTGGTGACCATATATACGCTAGACCAAACAGAAGGCCCCCGCTGAGAAGAAGCCTACTCCTCCCAAGGCTGGGAAGAAGTTTTCGAAGGAAGGCGCTGAGAAGAAGGGAAAGAAGAGCGTGGAGACCTACAAGATTTATATCTTCAAGGTTCTGAAGCAGGTTCACCCCAATATCGGTATTTCTAGCAAGGCCATGGAGATAATGAATAGCTTCATCAATGAAATTTTTTGAGAAGCTAGCCAGCGAGTCATCAAAACTTGCCTGCTACAATAAGAAGCCTACCATTACCTCCCAGGAGATTCAAACCGCTGTAAGGCTCGCCATTCCTGGAGAGCTTGCCATGCATGCCGTCTCTGAGGGTACAAAAGCGGTTACCAAGTACACGAGCACTTAATTCTCGTAGAATTGTTTGTGCATTTAATTCAATTCAATGGTGTCCTTTGACACCACCTTTGTTGCGGATCAAAAAGCGTTAATATTCCACAGTGTTATACCATTGAGCAACGCAGATACCACAGTTGTTCTAATGCATATACCATAGTCGTTTTAACGTAGATATAAATTCAGTTCAAACTCAAACACATGGGCATATACCATTCAACGTTAAAGCAATACAAACTCAAACATATTCAACTTCATAACGCATACCATTCGTATACCAGGAGCTGGACCTTCATCGATGGTGGCATGTCAGCCTCAACGCTAAAACTAGAAAATACAGTGCTATGATTTAATATACAATAGTGTTCAAATAGTGCTCATACCAGCATTCAGTTATCATAATGTTAGGCCAGTTCAACGCACAACATTAGTATTCAAACGCATTCAACTGTTATGGGACAGTGCTAATATGATATGGACAGATGTGCAGCGCTGGCAGAGGCAGGTTATCTCTGGTCTGAGGGGAATAAGGTAGAGTCAGAGGTCAGGTAATGCAGAACTGACATATATATAGAGACCATAAAACAAGTGGCTCAAATTGGAGTAGGACGAGCAATCACCCGCTTTGATACCATGTTAAACACACATGGGCAGCAAGAACAATATGAAAGATAATGAGGAGAGTACAATTTTTATTAACAAGAGATATACATTTATAGTACATTGTTGTGACCATTGGGTCTCACATCCCAAGGTCTCTTGGACTCCTTTTGTCCATTTGGCTTCCACACTAACCCGTTGAGGATTAGGTGTCCAACAATTTTACTTTCTTGTGCTACTCACTCACGACTATTGCAAAATATTCTCCATTAACACTTCTATGCTCAAGCTTTCCCAAGTCTCTTAGTTGAAAAATTCCCCTCAGATGCATGTAATACAAGATCTCAAATGGAATCTTTCTTGTGCTCCTATTTGGTTAGTCATTGTAGAAAAACTCAGCATGGGCTAGCACATGATTCCACTTCTTTGGTCGGTCACTTACTAAACTCCTCAATAGATTACCCAAATTCGTGTTTACAACCTCTGTTTTTCCATCAGACTGTGCATGATAGGCCACGCTAAAATTTAGATTAGTTCGACATTTCTTCCACAAGGTCCTGCAAAAATGTTTGGCGAATGTTGTGTCACTATCAGAGATTATAATTTTTAGCAACCCATGCAACTGAACAAGCTCATCAAAAATTAAATTATCCATATGGGTAGCATCAATATATTTGGAACATGGAATAAAATGTGCCACCTTAGTAAATCTATGTACAAATACAGGGATTGAATCATTACCTTGTTGAGTTCTCGGTAAACATAGAACAAAGTCCATACTCGCCAAATGCCAAGGTCTATTGGGAATGGGTAATGGCATGTATATTCGAGCATTCTCATTTCCCACTTTCGCATGTTGACATACCTTGCACTTACTCCCATACCTTCATACATTTGCCTTCATATTAGGCCAAAAATAGAAGTGACTTAGCTACCAGAGTGTTTTCTCAATAGAAAAGTGTCCAACCAACCCGCCATAATGCTTTTCTTGGACCAAGTTTTCCCTCATTGAGAAATTGGGAATATATAGTTGATTGTTCTTGAACTATAGCCCACCCTTCAACATAAACTCTTTCCATTGACTGTTGTCCCTATTGACTAGATTTTTACACACTACAAAAGCTTCTTTCAAATCAGCATCAATGTCCTATAAGTCATTAAAATAATCAAAGCCTAAAATTTGTATTTGACTTTCCTGCATGATAAGGCATCTCCTACTCAATGCATCGACAACCTTATTTGCCTTCCCACTAATGTGCTGAAAAAGAAAAGTGAAATTTTGAAGGAACTCCACCCACCTTGCATGTTTATGATTTAAATTATGTTCTTGCATAATGTATTATAAGGCACAATTATCCATGTATAGAGTAAACTCGTTAGGCATCATGTAATGCCTCCAATGCTTCAAATATTGAACCAACACATAAATTGTTTGTCATAGGAAGAGTATTTTTGTTTTGACTCATTTAACCTCTCGCTGAAATATGCAACAAATTTTTCTTCTTGGCTCAGTACAACACCAATGGTTGTTCCACTAACATCACATCTCACTTGAAAGGGTTGATTGAAGTATAGAAACTTCAACACTGGCTTCTTAGTGATCTTCTTCTTCACTAGTTGATTTTTATTTATTTATTTATTATTATTAATTTTATTTTTTTTCGTGTTGCTACTCTCCAATAAAATGGTTGCCTATTCTTCTTTATGGCGTCAATGATAGGTGACAAATGCCACTAAAATTCCTGATAATTTCTTTGTAGAAGATGGCTAAGCCATGGAAACGTCTCACCTAAAAAATGTTCTTAGGTGAGGGCCAATTTACAATAGCCTCTATCTTCTCTAGATCCATTTCCAAGCCATCCTTAGAAATGAGAAAGCCCAAGTATACAAGCTCACCCTTCATAAAAGAACACTTCTTCATGTTAATCAAAAAATTTTCTTGCTGCAATCTCTCGAAAACATACTTAAAATGTCTTAAGTTTTCTTCTTTAGCTTGAATGAAAATTAAAATATCATCCATGTAAACAATGGCAAACATAGCAATGAAGTCCTTCAAGAGTTCATTCATCAACAACATAAGTTTACTGGGTTTATTTGGAAACCTATATGGCATGACCATCGAGCCTTACAAGCCTTCATTGGTCTTGAAATTTGTCTTCCACTTGTCCCCTTCTCTAATATGAATTTAATGATAACTAATTTTCAAGTCAATCTTCGAGAAGTAAGTTACCCCACCCAAGCAATCCATCATATCATCCATCTGTGCCAATGGAAACTTGTAAGGAATGGTGATCTTGTTTATTGATCTAGAGTTAGTTCACACTCTCCATTCTCTACCCTTATTTGGACTTAGTACTATAGGTGGGGCACATGATCTCAAACTTTCTCTTATTAGTCGTGTGTCCGATAATTATTGTACTTGCTTCCTCACTTCATCATTCTCTTTGCGTGTCATTCCATATTTAGGATTTTTCAGAAGACTTGCTCCATATATAGATTCTATGTGATGATTTATGCTTATTTTGGGTGGCAACTCACTTGGAAATTCATCAAATATAATATCATGAAACTCATGCAACAACTCTTGAACTTCAATAGGTAAATCTATAATTTTAGTGTGCAGAATTATTACCTTGGCTTGCAAATCACTCCATACCTTACCTCCTCTTCTTCCATCTGTTGTAGAAATTCCTTTCGAGTAAGCAACAATGCTTTTGGGCTTGTTGTTTCAACTTTACCTTCCTCTTTTACTGGTACAAGAGTGTGCTTGATTCCATCCTTTTCAAACTTATAACAATTTATCTCTCCGTCATGTGTCACCTTCCTATCAAACTCACATCGGTCACCCAAAAGGATGTGACAAGCATCCATTGGCATTATGTCACAAAGTACCTTGTCTTTATACCTACCTATCTGAAAGTAACACTCACTTTGTGCATGCACCAACAATTGGTGTCCTTTTTGCAACCATAATACATTATAACATGTGCGGTGCTTAATCTTTTCCAACCGAAATTTTTCCACCATTTCTTGGGAAACTAAATTGCTAGTACTTCCATTGTCAATCACCAATTTGCAACATTTTCCTTTTGCCTTAAACATTGTCTTGAATAAGTATTTCCTTTGGACTCGTTCATAGTCTCCTTTGCTCATTTTAATAAGACTTTGTGCATCATCAACACCTCTCGAGTCTCTAGCACATTCCCTCATGTCCTCGTGGCTCTAGTGCTTTGGTTTGAGCTATATATGTAACTCGTTGTCCTGTTTTGTCATTCTGAGCACATTCAAAATATCAGTGACCCAATTTTTTACATTTGTAACACGAGTAGACATTCTCTCTACCTCTTCCTCTTCCTCTAGCTCTTTGAGAAGGCCTTTTTCCGCTTCCATTTGTTTGTCCTTTCCCTTTTGAAAAACCACGCCATCTTCTAGATCTTTGCTCCCTAACTATCTTTTCTTCTTCCTCCAATGCACACTAGTGTGCTTCCTCTACTGTCCTTGGAGAAAGCATGTTGATTTCATCTTAGATAGATAACCTCAAACCATTGATGTACGTTAATGTCTTCTCTGGGGTATGTTCTACATAGCCTTCTTGCAAATTGACCTTGTAAAACTCTTCGATGTATTCTCTCATTGTCATCATCTTTTGTTTACAGTTTTGCATATGTTTGTAAAGAGTTAGATGGTAATCCTTTGGCAAGAACTTACTCCTCATATTTGCGAGCATTCTATTCTATCCGAGCTCTTGATCAATGGTTTGTCCTTCTTCCATCTTTCAGCCTATACATTGTCCCACGAAAGTGCAACATGCCCTTTAAACCTTGTCACAACAAACATGACTCTCTTATCCTTGTCAATTTCCTAGTACTGAAAATATATGTCCATCTCACTCATCCAATCTATTAGATTCTCATCTTTCAAACTACCATCTCAAATAGATATTTGAGGATTTATCCTTAAACTAATGCCCAAAATTGCTCTCAACAAGTTAATCTCAACACCTTCTTCAATAGGTGTTTCTCCTTCTTCTTCAATTTCTTGTTAGGCCTCACTAAAATCTTCACCTTCAGGGTCTGGTTATCTCCCTACTTCCATGGCTTCTAACCAAACTTGCAGTCTCCTTATCTCTTCATAGAATTCTCCATTACTCGCACGTCTACCTCCATGACCTCGTGCCCTTCCTCCTTGCCTATTCACCTCTCTATATTGCACAGACCAACAACTTTAAGGCGCTCATACGAAAAATTTATGGTTACTATCTTAGCAAACCACAACATTGGTACAAGAGAACAACAAATCTTTTCTATCTGAGCAAAGTGCTGGTACAAGGGAACAAGAAATAGTTGCCATCTCAACAAACCATAGTGCTAGTACAAGGGAACATGAAATTATTGCTATTTCAGCAAATGACAATGTTGGTACAAGGGAACAACAAACAGTTTTCCGAGTTTCAATGTCCCAAAACACACGTGTTGCTGCAAAGGAATAAGAAATCATTTTTCGAGTTCCAACTTCTACAAACACACACATTGGTGCAAAGGAGCTAGAAGTCATTTTTACAAAAGATACCTTGCTCTACACCAAACCTAAATGCGATAATTTCAAATTTCATCTTTCTTTTATCATAATTTGACCCCCAAATTTGATGACCATTTTCCCTTACAAATTTTCTTTCTTGTGTTGGCTTGATAGAAAGTTTTCTGTATTCTGTAATCTATAATGTAAATGACCTTTCCAATACACAATTTTGGATGAAAAAGCACTCTATTAGAATATTAACTAAAATGTGATTTTCAAGGTTCTCATTTAAATGTAAATAATAGAGAAAATAGAGGATATGAATTCCTCATTTAACACAACAATTTAAAGACCAAATCAATTTATCCAAATATTAATATTATGGTTCAATAACCTCACAATCCCATATGTAAATAAGTGTCTCACACACATGTACATATTCGATTTTCTTATAAGAAGACCACTAGTCTAAGAAATGTTGTTCACTTAACTTTTAACTTCAATTTCACACATAGAAAAAAATAGCGACCCAACAAAAAATTCCACTTAAAATGTTCCTCCTCTATCAAAAACTAAAAGAAACTGTCCAAGAAATGATTTCATGGATGTGAACCAATTTTCCTTAGCCCTAACTACCTACTAGCTATAAAATCATTCCATTTAACTGGATATTCCTAACTAATATTAACTAAATATAAAAAAAATTCACAAATAAATTTTAAAGTGATCTAGCCTTGTCATGTGACCAATCCATTACATTGTTACTTTCTTGGTCTCACTTTAATAACTTATCATTTTTTATGTGCCCCTAGGCTTAATGTACCTTCATCACAACATGAGGTGATTTTTTCCACCATTGGGTTTTGATGTTTATTTCATTATTGCCTCACCTCATTATTGTCTAACTAATGTTTAATAAAGTACTCATGCACTTTTTGAAGAGAAATAGATACATAATTGCATGTACTCTAGTTATATAGTTGAGTGTGTAAAGTGATTTCCCTTCAAAAAAGCTGGGTATAGAAATCAAGACTCCAGAGATGAATGTGTGCTTGTTCCATAAATAATTCATATTTTCATGCTTATTGGTTGCAATTAATTGAATTTTTTCACTTCATTTTCTACCATGTGCATTTGGGAAAACAATATAGACAAAAATTTACTAAACTTCCAAAAGATATAACATGAAAAAAGAAAACCATACTTCTATTCAAAAACATGACTCAAAGAGACCCACAAAGATCACATAACATACATACATGTCTATAGAGTTTCTTTGATCCACTTAATGATGAATCAACAAAAACTTATCTAAGCTCTTTAGAAAAAAAATATGTCCTAGAAAGCTTTCAATTGCATCTTGACATTTTTATAAGCTTAAATCTTATTTACAAAATATGTAAAAAATAAATGTGCAATAAAGTTTTCAAATACATCTTACCATTTTACAAGCTTTCTTCTATTCTTTCTTTTTTTAATTATTTGATTTTTCCCCTACTCTTTGTTTCTTTTCTATTAAGTTCATTATCTACCATATATTTAACAAACATGTATTCCTATGAACAAACAACCTATTGAAAACCATTTGAATCCTCAAGCCAACTCATATGTTTTCCCCACCATACAAGCCATTCTACAAAATGTAAATAACTTATTAGAACAATGGAGTGTGAAGTAAATAATATGTTGTATTACAAAAAAAAAATGGTTGCAAAATGTTATTTTCTTATGCAAGCATTTTGTAGTGTACAATGAAGGATGAGGATGGCAAGCTAGATTTCACCCTTCCAAGGGATCTTCTTTAGAAGTTCTTCACAAAATTTAGATAGATATTTTTTTAGAATACAAACAAAACATGTAAGGGACAATATTCCTTATATGTGCATTGTGAATAAGTAGAGCCTTTACAATTTCCATGGCCAATATCATTATTGACATAAAAAATATTTGACATCCTTGATTACTATGTTATGTTGTAGTGTAGGTATAATTTTAGTGTAGCCATTAATGTTGGGAATAATTCTGATATTTTTTTGTATGAAATATTGTATGGCTCTGAGTCCTAAGAGAGTGGGCATAAATATTAATTGACCATGAGTTTAGAAGCCCTACTCTCTCTTATTCATCAGTATGAATAGAAACATTCAACAACAATTTTGAGTCTCAAATACTTGTTGGATGTATAATATTGACTTTAAATATAGTTTGAATTATTTATTTCATGGCTCTTTTGGTTGGTATGTCTCCTTCTATTAATATATACATAATGGACCTATATTTTACTATTTCTTGTTAACTTTATTTTATATGTAATTGTGAAAAGATCAAATCCTTATATAAATTGTAGCTTCTCTATTATCCATTCTAAATTTGTTTATCACAAAATGATTATATATATATATATAAAAAAAATTAATTCTATTTTCTTGAAGAAAAATGGAACTTTTTATTAAGTCAATAAAATGTTACATATGTAGATGCAATTAAGCATTCCATAAACTGTGAGTCCAAAATGAAGCATAATTAAGCACAACATGCTAAGTAGAAAACAAGTAAACTACTAAGATCCATACACAAAATAAAAACTAAGTCCATATCTCTAGCTCCTCAATACTAGAGAAAAGGACACTTACAAAAAAACATGTTGTCTAAAAACAACTATATGAGTACAACCATACATAACATATACTGGTGTCAATAAAATGTCAAAAAGGCTAGGGTGTCTCATAAAAACATAAAAAACATCATCTAAAAGTATCTTTCACACAAAAGAGAACACAGGTCCTCTATTTTTTGTGCCCGAGTGGCCCAAAACCTATTGCAAACCCTCCTTACAAACTAGGTTTATCTCTTCTCTCCACTCCTCGGCCTTTGACTCTCTGCATATGTGGAAAATAGATATAGAATCAAAACCCATTTTTATTTGAAAAATATTTCCATGAATAGAATCAAAATATGATTGTGACCCTGCAAACCATTCAACCAATTTATAACATTTAATGAGTGACCAAATATATAAAAGGATTCAATGTCCAATTGTTGAAGCCATCACAATAAAAATTTCAAAGATTATAGTTCTACAAAATTATTTGTTGCCCACCCAAGGCCAAGTGAAGCTTTGTAAATTGTTTGTTCATTGATGTGAATAATGCTCTAAGTGTTTTGTGCATGACAGGGTCATGGAAATATGCGGATGGTATATTTGGTCTCATCTATTCTTCTCTAATGATCCTTTATGGTGTGATTTGGAGAGGACATGGGAATCAAACCAAAAATAGTAGGAGAGGGTGATGTTCAGATATCCTAAGAATTGAATTTATTCCATGCTAGCCATATAGCCCAAGTGATGATAGGAGGAATGTTTCCAAGGTTTTCATCTCGAGTTGAATTCCAACAATTTTTTGAGGCTTCTAAAATACCTTCCCCATTCCATGTTAATCTAATGCCCACAAAATTAAAGGTAATATACCAAATTTTGTTGATGAAAGGGAAACTTAAGAACAATTGGCTCAATTATTTTTCTGAATTTTTTGATAATAAGGCCCACCTAGGTCCATGCTTGTTTCTTTGCTACAAGTTTCCCCAAGTGAGCACTTTCTTCTTAAGGATGCACCAGAAAATAGCCTTGAATGGTTCATGAGGCACAATTCCTCGTAAAGTTTTGAAATTGAGGTAGGGGAGAACTCCATAGTTAAGCTAACTTGAGCCAGAGCCTATATGGGATGGGTGACCTCATTGGAAGTCCTTCTTACCTTGTGCAACCAGAGTAAGTGATGATTGATGCTATCTCATTCATTTCACTTGTTTCAATCCCATTTATTTAAGGCTTTGAGCATCAACCAATGCAATGATTGCTAAGTGGACTATTCAAAAATCATGAGAAATTATTGAGATAAGACTAACTCTCATGGAAATGGTCATACATGAATGAGTTAATTAATGCAGTAGAATCCCAAAAAATTATATGTAATATAATGCATTACCAAAACCCAACACATTAATACTTAAATTCAAAAGATTGAAGGCAACTCTACATGAATGGTTCATGAGGCATAATACTTTCTAAGGTTTTGAAAATGTGGTAGCAAGCTAAGCGAGGTTGATTGTGGGGAAAAACAGGTAAGGGTGCTAGAGTAAAAGCCCACAAAATCCTGGTTACTAAGTGCAACTAGCTAAAGTGACTATTGGCACTATGTGATTCACTTCACTACTTTCAATCACACATATTCACCCCTATCAGCATCACACAATGCAATGAGTTCTAAGTGGATTATTCAAAACTTATGAGAAATTAATGAGTTACCACTACCTCTCATGGAAATGGTCATATATGAACAAATTACTTAACACACTTAAATCTCAATAATTAAAGTCTTGACTTAGCTCACCATTTCAATTTCTAGAAGTGTTTGCAGAACCAAGATTGCACCCCCCAAGCTCTCCTAACCATTTTATAACTATATCCATATTTTTTTTATTATGGGCCTTTAGGAGGAGGAGCATGTACCAATCTAAGCTCATCTAGAGGATCTCTTATTATTACATTTCTGTGTTGCAATTCTTTGATATAGTTCTACTAATCATCTCCCCATTGGACCTCTAAATAGAGATAGTAAGTAGTTTTCCATCCTAATGTTAGTTCCTTTATAGTTCATCTTTGACAATCTCATTGAGGAAAAAGATATCTTGGTTGCTAAAAAAATCCTTTATCTCCATAGGAAGAACATAAACACCATTGCATCCCAAAACTCCTACTCTGAAGGTTTCTCCTTTCCCAACATGCCAACCAAGTCCATCCTCAATAATACAGTAGGAGTGTAAAGTAGCTATCTAGATTACTAATATGTTTATAGATTTCTTATCTATCCTACTCATCCATTAATCCATTCATCAATAGGGACATAGTTAGTATATTTTATTTTCACCACTTAAGTCCACACATTAGTCCACACATTATCTATTGATAATAATCCCCACCCAAATTTCATTATTAAATATTTACCCTCAAGCGTAAATAGGAACATGGCCTTCTACCTCTTTTAAAGAAGCGGTATTCTCAACTTATTATTTAAAATTTAAAGCAAAAACATATTATAAATTTAAATAAATCTCTATATAAAATCAATTTAAGTTTCTTATATAAAAAAGTGTCTATGGACTAATTTCACACTACATGGATTACTTTACATTGTAGCCAGGCATTAGTTTCTTGGTTCCAACATTCAACAAATTCACATTTGGGTAGCAATATATAATTGATTGAAAATGTCGAGTACTTTCGTCACTTGGGACAAGGCATTATGTGTACCCATGTATAAGATATATCTGTCGAGGATAGAATATTGCAGGAGACTTGGATGTTCTTCCACTCAATGAGGATCTCGGGCTGAAACATGGTTTATAAATAATACTAGGCATTGTGGATGGCAACAAATTTTCATCTAAATAGAAAACTATATCAACTTTTGATTCAAAATAATATATCATATATATTGAGGGAAAATTTTGAACATAGTTTCAGGGAAAACAACAAATTTCGTGACAATGGTTATGAACTGGGTAACACTTACATATCTTGATGCAGGGATAATAACACCAAAAAGTCATCATCCTTATCCTTGAATGAAAAATCAGTGGTCGGTATGGTATTTGTGCTGAAAATTTGTGGTTGGTGATTGGGAATTAAAATGAAATCCTTTGTATGTATCGCATCTATGCCCTGCTCTTGTGGTTCATGATTGGGAAAAGAAATGAGGTTCTTCTCCCTGGCTTCAACAATGCCATCCCCATGGTTCTAAGCACATTGGGGTATATAACTCTCTAAACTGACCTCGCCCAGTACTGATCCTTGTGGTTCATGAGTGGGGAAATAAATGAGGTTGTTCTTTCTGGTTTCAACAATGCCATCCTCCTGGTTCCAAGCACATTGGAGTTTATAACGCTATAAACTGACCTCGCCCAGTACCACTCCTTGTGGCTGATGACTTTGTAAAGAAATGCGGTGGTGGTCTCTTTCCTCAAAAATCTCGGGTTCATAACTCTCCGAATTGCCCTAGCCAAATGTTTCAATACATAAACCAAATCAAATAATTAGACACAACATTAAATTTTATATTCAAGAGCAAAATAACAAGAAACATTTACGTGTTATGTATGAGTTTTTAGGTTTAAATTTCTCAATACATATGTGATAGCTATTGAAATAGGATATGAAAACAAAAAAAATATTAATAATAACAACGAGAAACATTTACCGCTCACGTTACCTGGTTGTGTATTGCACAATTTTTCTACTTCCTTGTCTACGTCTCCTCGAGGCTTCTTTTCACGTCGATTCTTGCAACCTACTACCAGATTTCTCCATTTATGAATGCATTCCTCCGCACTTCTTCCATATCTATGTTCGTTCATCGTTTCTGATATCTATTGCAATAGGATTCCATGCTTTACTGTAGCCTTCTTGAATCTGGATTGCGTTACATCCTTCAATTGTACCAAATATTGTGTTTCTGCCTTTTCCGAGTTTCTGGAGCGCTCGTTGATTTGAACAAGCTTCTCTTTATTATGGTGGCCCTTCCAATCAGTTTCTCTTTCTACCGTATACCTTTGAGTGCCTGAATTTTTGGCCTCCCTGGAGAGGAAATGTCATGAAACGAAATTGCGTGCTCAGCCCTGAACGAGGAACCCTAGAAACTGTGGATTGCTTTTAGATATCAGATTCGACTCCTCAACAGGGATGAGGTCAATTTCTGGATTAAATAAGGGAATCGTTCGGAAGATATCCAAAAGAGTAATTATAATTATGGGAACATGGATGTGAAAGTAGTGATAGCTCTCGATATGATAAGGTATCTTGACATAATTTTTCCGTTATATTTTAGAGTTAATTATATGAGAATGATCATATAATTACATGTTCATAATTAATTATTTCTTACTGTTTAATGATATAAATATAATGGTATGCAGTGATGCATTTATTAAAAATTAACCGAAATGATATCCCAATCGTAATAACTATAAGTGTAGTTGGTGTGTTTTTCCTGTTGGAAGGTATTTTTTAGCTTATTTTTTAAGTACATTTTTTTTTTTTAATTTGGCAAATATTTTTTAGAATTACAAGTTTGAGTTGTAAATGAGAGTGTGTGCATTGGGAAACCCATTTTAAACAATAAAAATTAAGATTGAGTTAACAAAAAGTTGTCAAATTCAACTAAAATTTCCAAAATATCTCAGCTTTAGACAACCTAATTCAGTTTTAAGATTAACATGAGCTTATATATCATAATTTAAAAAAAATGAAAACATATAGAATTAATGGTTTTAGAAACATATTTTTCTTAATTGTTGAGAACACTTAAACCATAATTATTGTGATTACTGTGTATTATTAAAAATTACATTACTAAGTAAGAAAAAGTATATTAATAAATATTTTAGAAATTTAAATAATAAAAGAAATTTATAAGTATATAAAATATATTGAAAAAACTCCCAAACTTAAAACGCACTACTCTAGTGAATTAGTTAACTTAAAACCAAGTTGTACCCCAATGATTTTTTCTTAGTTAAAATTTCACTCTTACACAACCATTAAATTTTTTTATCCTTAACAAAATGGAAAATAATGTAGTCTAACAAATTGATGAAATAATGTTTTATAGGCACTTTTTTGTTGGGATTATGAATTAGGTGTTGTTGTTCATGGAAACCTACCTCATGAGTTATCCTTAATGACAACCTATATCATGAATGGCAACCTACTTGATGGGTTGTCTCTTGATGGGTGTTTTGACAAAGGCATGGAACTTTGAAGGCAAAGGAATGATAAAATTGGAAGTTAAGGAAATATATGGTGTTCTATTAAGAAAAGCAATGTACACACATGAGTATGAATAAGTAAAGACGCTTACAATTTCTGCATGATGATATTGTAAATACCAAGGGTACTTACCATGCTATTTATGTGTGGTATTGAGCTTAGTAACTCATGTTTTGATTGCCTGTAAGAAAACAATCTTGTGGCTTATGGTTTGACTTGTGGTATTGATAAGGGCTAAAAAATATAAGGTGATGGAGATCAAAGGGAAAGGGATTGTATGTGTGCAAGATGTGAAAGTGATGGAAATATTATGAATATTTAGACATCAAGCAAATATGCATGTTATGGGCTATTAATGCTTTGTTTGATCTAAATTATATATGCACCTAGGAGTTTGAGAATGGATCACATCCAATAGATATGAGATGACAATCATGATTATGAGATGATTTGATTTATGTCAATGGCTTCTTGAGGCGTGATTTTTTTTGTGTATGGCTAGATATGGGTATGTGTGAAGTTTTCTATTCCACCAGATATTTAATTCTAAATTTGCAGATCTAAACACCGGTTGTATATGCTACAAGGCATATACACACATGGATGTGTTTCTCGTAAGTCATGTACATGCTTGCTCTGTTTCTCAAAAACGCGTACAAATGTGGATATGGTTCGAATAAAGTTCATACAAAAAGGAGTCCTTCGATGAAAATTGATGTGTGATTAGTTAATCAATCAATGAACTATTATTGAAGATCTCTGTTGAAATAGTGATGTCTTGATTGTGAATTGATTGATCGAAGAATGTTGAAGTTACTTATTGATTGTGATTGAAGATTAGAAGAATGTTGAAGTTACTTATTGATTGTGATTGAAGATTAGATAGGACTATGTGATTGGTTCATAATGTTGGAGTAGATGTGAATATGATTCAATGTTTTTTTTGAATGGCAGTTGTTTAGTTTTTATTTTTCAGAAGTTTAAGATCTCTATGTGGGTATGCTTTAGGAAAGGCACATGCACACGTGGGTTTGCTACAATAAAGTAGCATATATATTTTGATAAATGATTGTTCAAGGTTTGTGGTAAGAAAATGTGGTTTCTTTGATGTACTGTAAGTTGTTTGGTATTATAGTTACAGTGATCTAACTATTCTAGTTGGTTGGTTGATTTTTTGGTTAAGTTTGAGTTGATTGGGTTTTAGTGATTCCTTGACTCAATTGGGTGAGAGATTGATGATTGAGTTACAGTGATGAGTTACACTTTAATGATTGATATTAAGCTTAAATGTTGGTCATGTGTGGAGCCTACAAATTTTATGAAACTTGGCATACAAGTTGTCATGTTGTGTAGGAGGTGGATCCATTATGAAATATTGAAAAACATGGTCCCAAGAAATGAGGGAGTTGGAGCTTGCTTCGAGTGGTAGCTTGTAAATTAGATCATGGGGTTGGAACTCCCTTGGAGTAGGAGTTGGAGAATGAGCTAAATTTGTAGCCTTCTCGAGGTGGGTGCCTATGTACTGCTATAATTTTGTGTGATTACAAGATTGTAAAAGTATTTTCTTTATATTAAAAGAAGACAATGATGACAACAACAAGTGGTTTTTTCCCACATTGGGTTTCCACATTAAATCATGGTGTTCATGTATGTTTCTTGTGTGTGAACATTTATTTTTCTCTTATTGCACATGGTTACTATCTATTTAACATTTAATAAAGCACTCATGCACTCATTGAAGATAAATAGATGATGAATCGACTCAAACATAAGTTTATTGTATGTGCACTACTTGGCTCAAGAACAACCACAAACACACATGGGTTCCCTACAGTAAAATCGAGTACAGAAATTAGAACATGAAATTGAAGAGTTTATTATTTTGAAAATATTGATTAACCACCCCCTCTGTATTTTTGCCAACATTTGGTATCAAAGGAGGTCTTTTGGTAGAAGCTTGATCACTTGAAGGAGATCCATCAACATGGATAGTGAAGAAGGAGTATTTTCTATCATACCTCCTATATTTAATGGAAATAACCTTTTCTTTTGGAAAGCTTAGGATTAGAGCATACTTGTAGGACTTAGGAGCTAATGTGTTGGAAATCATTGAAAGTGGATATCAAAATCCAACCTCTATTCCTTCATATACTATAGGGTAAAAACATTATGAAACCAATGAAAAAGTTATAAATGGAGCTCAACCTCTATTCCTTCATATACTATAGGGTAGAAACATTATGAAACCAATGAAAAAGTTATAAATGGATCTCAACGCTGCAAAATCAATGTGGGATAAGAATCAAGATTCTCCAAAGTTATGAAAGGGACACCAAGATAAAAGGTGATAAACTTCAAACATTAATAATATACTATAAGACATTGAAAACGCATGATGTGGAAAGAATTGTGTCATCTTTTATTAGAGTATATGAAGTTTTGGATTCCATGAGAAAACTTGGTGAAGAAATAAAATATGCTTCTATCATTGAAAAGATATTGAGATCTCTAGGTTGTAAGTTTGAATCTAAATTATTTGCTATTGAAGAAATGTAAGATCTCAAAAGTGTTACACTTGATCAACTCCATCGAATATTGACAGCATTTGAGATGAGGAAAGGTGGTCCTTCAGATATGAGAGAGGAAACCCTCAAAGCTACTGCAAAAGGAAAAGAACAGGAAGAATCATGTTATGTATCAAAAGAAGAAGAGGAAAACTTCGTAAAGAAACTCCAAGTGGGTATGGGAAGATTCAAAGGTAAGATTCCTTTCAAATTTTTTTCTTGTGGTAGAGTTGGTCGTTATGCTGCTAAGTGTCCTTATAAGGAAAACGAGGAGAAAGAAAAATAAGATCCCAAAATAAAGAGGAAGAGGTTTGAAAACAAGAGAAATTTTTATACACATGAAGAGAGTGATGGTCTTTCAAATGGTGATGAAGGTGAATATGATCTAAATTGTCACTTACTTATGACATTCGAAGATAAAATTAATAACAAGTTTGATGGACTAGAAGAAAAGGGTACTTTTATTGAATGCTTTGACACAAATACACCACATGCAGTAATAGTTATAGATGTGAGCAATTATTCAAATTTAAGAGAAAACCACGTTCTAGTGGTAAAGAATGAAGAAGACGAAACATCATTAGGTATGGATTTTTATTCAAGACGTGATCCATTTTCTTTTTTATGCAACAATGGCACTGATGATGGTAGTGAAACCACTGAGTTTGCACTTATAAGATATAAGATGTTATTCTTGTAACAAGTTTGGGCATGTAGAAAAACAATGCAGGAACAAGTCTATACATCACCACACACAACGTGGTAAGCAATGAGATAAGAACATTGATATCAAAAAATATGAAAAATATGGATCCACCAATAAGCAAGAAGAAGAAGAACAGATAATGTGTGGTCTCGCTCTCTGTTCATTTGAAGATGAAGATGAATGGTACAGAGATAGTGGATTTTCTCGTCACATGACTAGAAATAAGAGTAAAATGGATTTTCTCTCTAAGAACCATCATGGTAATGTTATTCTTGGAACCGATGTTTGAGAAAAATTTGTAGGACAAGGTAAAGTTAGTATTAATAAAAATAGAGAAGTAGCTGATTTTTTGAGTTCAACAGTTAAAGAAGAATGTCCCAAGTGTAGGACAAATGGCAGATAAGAGAAATATAATTGTGTTTGCATCAACCAAGTGTAAGGTTATGAATCAAGTAACTGGAAAATTCATAATAAGAGGATATAGAGCTTGAGAGAAATTATATGTGTTTGAAGATCGAAATTCTCATAGATATGAGAATGGCTCAAACTTAATCTAAAATAAGATGGTGCCTATGGATGTCTCTTATTCTTAAATGGATATTTCTAACATTGACTACAAAAGTGGTGAGAGGTATTTGACCTTAGGAAAATAGAAAATGGTTATCAGGTCCTTAGGATTAGTGATGTGTAATGTGAGGGGGAGTAATACATGTTGATTCCCATGTTTATTTTTTAATTTCATGCTACTTATACTACTAAAAGTGTCTCTAGTGAAGTAACAGTAAAAATGTACATACAAAACAGACTTAGGGAGAGATGAAAGTGTGAAATTTCAATATTATACTTTCTATACGTGGATCTTATGAAGAAAAGCCCCATGTATATGCGAGTTTTGAACTGCACAGTCATGTAAATTCTTCTTTTGATCAACAAATTGGGGGGATGAGTCAAGAAAAGGGTCCAATATGCTTCAATCAATAATCAATTGAATTTTATGTTATGATGGTTGAAGGTTACAGTCCATTGATGCTATTTAGAAGTGAGTTTGACTTGTATAAGTTTTTGGTGACTTGATGGATGACTCATTGATTAGGATGCCTTGATTATTTATACTGATTATATGATTATATATAACAATTAGCAGGTAGCACAAGTATAGGGGGGCAATTTTCTATGATTCTAAAAGTTCATTGTTGGCATTATGTTTGCTTCATACATAATGATTCTTTGGTGGTGTTTCCTATGTGGATGAATTTCTTGAATATTGAATGTGCTATCTCATGCTAGGATGAATAGTTAATTATGCTCAATATTAATGGAATAGATCTTGGTGAAGTGGTGTTGGTGTGATAAATACTTTTATGAAGAATTTGGGCCAAACGAATGATATTGTGAAGACATGGTCATATGCTACTGCTACATCTATTGAATGATACTTGGAAACATGGAATATTAAAAAAATGATCCTACACTATCCTATCTTATGATGATTCTCATTTACGATGTTGTGGCTGCATACTAGGTCATGGGTTAATGATATTGAATCTACGTTGTCTTATCTTACGAATTGATACACGATATTGTTCTTGATGCTGCTAACAGATGCTTATGGTGTACATCGTATATGGTGTATGCTAGTTCTTGATAATTATCATGGTCTTATTGAGGTATTTGGTATTTATTAAAAAAATTGTATCTATCATTTGATGTAAAGTTCATGTAAATACCTATGATTTAATAAATGTAAAATTCATTCTTGTATGGACTATTGTGGTCAATTTGTTTTGGTCATGTGATGTAATTTGTAAAACCACTCTATTTTGGAAAGTGATGTGATAAAGATGTCAAATATGTAAACTCACTATGATTGGGTTATTGATGTAAGTTTGACTCCTTGGTGATAGGACAAGTCATATGAGTCATGTACTTCAATGTATATCCTTCAGAAACTTCAACATTTTCTTAGGGGGAGCATGGTGAGTGTTCATACTTAGCAGTGTTGATACAGAAGTCTTCATTTATCATTGGTCAACCATTTTCCCTTGATGTCAAAGGCAAGAGTAGCCTGGTTTTGTGCTTGGTTTGATGTGTTTACATGCATTGTAGGTTGTGGAGACCAAACACCAATGTGGATGCCATCAAGTCCAAAGGGGGAGATTGTTGGCATTATGAATTAGGCATTGTCATTGATGGGAACCTAACTATCGAGTTGTCCTTAATGACAACCTTCATGATCATTGGAAACCTACTTGATGAGTTCTCTCTTAATGGAAACTTACTTGTTGAAGATGTAAACAGGATGTGTTTATAGATGAGACAAAATGTTTTGACAAAGGCATGTAGGTTTAGAGGTAGAGGAATGATAACTGAGAAATATACATGGGTTCTATTAAGTGAAGTCATGTACACAATAGAGTATGAAGAAGCAAAGGCGCATGCAATTTTCGCATCATGGTGTTATAAATACCAAGGGCACTTACCATGGTATTTCCTTGTGGTATTGAGCCGAGTAATGGATGTTTTGATCCCATATAAGAAAACCATTGGGTGGAGTATGGTTTTGACCTGTGGTATTCACAAGAGGTAAACTATATAAGGTGATGAAGATCAAAGTGGTTGTATGTTTGCAATGCATGCAAGTGATGGAAATCTTATGAATAGTTTGATCTAGGGAAATATGCATACTATGGGATATTGGATGATGGATCATATCCAATAGATCTGAAATGAAAATCATGATTATGAGATGATTTGATTTATGTTGATGGTGTCTTAACGCATGATTTTTCTGTGTACATTGAGATCTTGGTATGTTTGAAGTTCTATGTTGCAGTGAAGATCTAATTCTACATTTGCAGATTTGTACGCATGTTTTATAGCCTGCATGGCACATACATATGTGGATGTGTTTTGGGTAAGTGGCATACATGTAGGCTTGCTTTCGAAAAATCATATACACACATAGATATTCTTTGAAGAAAGAACGAACATAAAGTAGGGTTTTCATGAAGAAGGATGTGTAATGAGTTAATCAATTTTGATGTGATTCTATTGTATGACATTGAAGTATTCTTGATTATTTGTTTTGAAAAAGTGATGTTTTGATTTTGAATTGATTTATTGAAGAATTGTGAATTGTAATGAAACTCATGATCCTCTCCTCATATTTAGCTACTAGGCTCCCATACTTGTAAATTTACTAGGTCGCAGTTTAGATTCATCCGTTGACAAAAATATTTTTAGTTCCAACTATAAGATTTCTGTTGTGGAGGTAAATCCCCTCTACGAACAAAGGCGATCCTTACTAGCCCAAATGGGGTCTAGCAACAATCAAACAATGCTAACACGCAGGTTCCTAATTGCAAATCAAAGGCCAATGATGAGGGCCTACCTAGATTCCAACGCTAATACTTGTAGAAGAGTCGATGCTCCCGTTCCTTCGCTACGGCCGGTCACAATCCCCACGATTCTCGTGAACGAACACCTTCACATGCAAAGAATGACACAAATACAAGCATAAAATCTAGTAGATGAGACTATATATCAGTTAGAAAGGATATAACTCAATCATCATTACAAAAGACAATAAGAGTGGAACCATAATGATATTCATCTATTATTGATAAACAAAGAAGAATACAACCATATTTCTGACGTCAAATCCTCCTTTGGCTGGGTGATCAGTAGCACATGCCTTGCAATGCTTGTTGGGAATGGGGAACAAGCCTCTCTCTCATTGCTTACTTGGACAAGAATCTCCTCACTTTAGATTTAGCCTTATGGGAATGAAGAAGGCTTCTTGTAGCATGAGTTTAGCAATTCTCAGACTTTGGGACTTATACTTTGGAGCTAGCTTGTCAAAGGAAAAAGGACAAGCTTTTGTAGATAGAGGAGAAGGAGTTAGGATTTCCACAATATTCATGGGGTTGGCTTTATCACTAAGAAGCTTCCATGAGAAGGTGGCAAACAACTTCCCTTCTATGGAGATTCGAAGCCAAACTGACCCAACTCAATATAGAATCAGTTCATAAGTGGGTTATGAAGAACCTCTGTAAGTTTGTTTGTTAAAAACTTTACCCAACTAGACTGGCACAAGTGTGACTCTGAGACAGAGCGCCAGCTGGCGCGCCCTGTTTGGACGATTTCCCCCATTGGCGCGAGTAATACACAGCGAAACCACGCCAATGGAAAAAGGGCTATTTTTATGGGTATTTTGCAGAAGGTGTCTTCAAGGCATATGAAGTTCATGTCTAGGGGAATACAATGCAAGTGTTTCCAAGTCGTGTCACTTCTCACAGGTCCTGGACTGAGTCCTCCAAGGTGCGGGAGAAGGGGTAACATGGACGATGACAAATTACTGTGTAACAATTTCTAAAATAGTTTGATCATTCACAACTTGGAGAAAGGATTTACTCATAGCATGGGATCGATAGAACCCTTGATAACCCTACCCAAAAATATAAAAAAATAATGTTTTATTTTACTGTAAACTAGCATGGCTAGGAATCGTGATCATAAACCTAGATTCCTAGTCAAAGGAATAGTGAATAAAATGTTTATACAACATGTAACAACAACTAAGCTAGCCTCTTTTGGTACAATTCTTATGATCTACATGGCATATAAAATCCTAAATCATCAATTATACGAATCCACATTCTATAACTATTGTGTGTGCACCAACGTCTCATGCAAAAGTAATGGCCAACTTATCACATAATACTAGAGGTATGATACTGTTATAAGAATACTAGGTTCCCTTGCTAACAGTAGTAATATTCAAGTTTAGGTTTAATAGATATCCCACACACCCATATATTTCCATCTCATCATCACTGTTAATACAAGTAGATCTAATTATGATCCCATGTAGCTTTTATCATGCATAAGAGGCTCCTTGGTCCAAGTACTAATAACTACATACTATGATTCCACTTATTAACTCTACACTTAGATCTAAAAGGAGTCACATGCATAAAACTATTATCATTCTCATAAAAAACATCAACACAAGTAAATCTATTTAGGTATAATTGGTACGCGTAATTCATTGAGACATTCACATTATCTATCCATGTGGGCTAAAGGTTTTAACAACATAAAAAGGTCAAAAGTAACCATACAACATTTTCCATGCAAGTAAAACTGACTAGAGTAGACAAAGAACACCACTTGGAGAGTGGAGCATCACCACCCAAACATGAATCACCTCTTATTCCCCCCGAGCCGAGGTTCTTTCCATGGATCAACTGCCTCCAATTGATCTATGCAATGGGTATTTATTACCCTCTTTCATGATATAGTTTCCATAAGTGACGTCATGCTTTTAGGTGGATTTTTCATCCAATTTCCTATGCCTTTCTCAGAAATCTTGCCTTTATCTCGCCCGAGGATTTTCGTCATAAAATCTTGCCTTTATCTCCCGCAAATGTTTTATGTTTTTTCCATGATGGATATTTATTTCCAATCCATCCAAGCTTATCTAAAAACACATCGAGAAGCTTATCATGAAATATTTATCCTATCCCATTCCTCAGTGGGATTTGAAAAGAATGTCATCTCTTGGTGTCTCGCTTTTCCAAGTGAATTATTGATTAATTTATTTAATAATATATTTGTTTCCATATTAAATATCACTCCTATATTTTCTTAGCTTAGGTTACAATAGTCTAACCTAGAAGGGAGGGGCATTACATATTGCCCCCCTTAAACTTTACACTGTACTTGGTGAATTACTGTATCCTTGTTCATAGATAGGTGTCTTTGAATCCAAAGCTTCTATTGCCTTTCCATTTGATTCAAAGCTACTAATACATATATTGGTTACAAGGATTTCTCGCAACACATCTCCTTCCATATACCTGTAACATTGGTTTCAAACAATTTGTAAGAAATTTTAGATGCATAAATTCAACTAGGTTTACCATATTCACTATAATAATTTAATACACAATACTACTAAAGTATCTATGGCTTATATTTTGCATTATTTATTATATTTGAAGAATGCACGTTCTGTCCATGCATTCCTCGAAGCCTTGTGTCCTTGTCGAACACTTTCTTTCAGTAGCTCCTCTGCATACAACAAGTCAACTTGCATATTTTCATAACATATCATAACATGTTGGCCCATATATAACCATCATAATCATATGCACAAAACTGAAAATAAACCATAGTTACATATCCTTGAATCTCTTTTCAGTTTCCTTTTCCTGTGCAACCTCTAGATCGATTGTCGTGGCAAACACCCACCCAGTGTCTTCATGCATGCCTACACACAAGGTGTATTACACACATATCTACATATATCATGTTTTAATCATGCCATACATATATCCGTACTAGTACCATATGTACTTCTTGTACATAGTACCATCTGTACCACTACATATCATACCATGCCCATAGCATCACCTGCATGACATACACTTATCCACATATTTTCGATCATGTTAGAATTATGCCAAACATTCCTTTACCTATTTTTGGTAAGTAGAACAAACTGTGTCTAGTTTCTTTCTAAACACTCTCATGGACATGTTCCATTTCTATAACAATCATCATGCACACACATCATGCATACTATAACTCAATCATACCCCTAACTTTTAATTTTGGGGATTTAATCTGTCACCTATACCAAGGTTTCACAATAATGAAATACATCATAAAGTAGACTATGATTCTTATTCTATCATAGATACTTGAAGTCACATGCCCATTAGAACGATTTTGGGTAGTTCTTAATAACCATTCCATACTTAATAATCATGTCATAGGATTTCCTTATTCCAACCCCTCTTTGGTTATGATAAGTTTCATGTTGGTCTAAACATTATCACTAAACAGTATGCATCTGCATACAACTACCATATAGGAGTTATAATTGAAAAATTATAATATTCTCCACTCCATATCCTTAAGACCAAGGGATTGGTTATCTTATCTTGCTTGATGCATGTGTTATTCTAACATTATATTTTTAGGTAATTCTGAAAATTCTTTTTGCTTTACCTCTTTTCTGCTTACTAACTGAGAGGCATTTTTCGAAGAAGCATCAATACTTTCTTCTAGATTTCCATTACGTATGTACATTGGGTGTACTTTTGGTGTCATTTCATTGTCCTTCCTATCATACCATCATTATTAAATATGATGTTTACAATAGTTTTTATAATATTTTCACATCCACTAGACAATCTCATTTCTAGTTTACATTAGATTATCATGTACTTTATGACTCTTGCTTTATTCAACCAAAATCCCATAGATTCCAACGTGGGCATGTTAAATTAATTATGCATAATTTTCTAATAAGGTTTTGTTTCCTTAATTAAGGTGTATTCAGATCATTTTCCATGGCGTCTCTCTTCCCCATACTATACTATCCAACAACTTGTATGTTTATTATTTCTGTCACGATTAGATTCCTTTAATGATTGTTAAGACATCATATCTTAATCTTGGGTTTCTTATCCAAAATAAATTACACTCCATGTTCTCCCACATAAAGGCGTAATTTCTTCTTTGATTTTATCATAGCTTAATTGTAAGAAAATGTAATTCTTGAACATATAAGGCACATCCATGCAATTGAGTGTATCTCCGAATGAGTCCTACCCGCAAGTCACATAGGCAATGTACTCTCAAGTAATCATATTCTAATCCTATATGCATTACCTGTTCAATAGGATTAATATTGTATTAATCTCATGACCATGTTTTTTCTTGACCATCAATTAATTATCCCACTATTCATATCTTTAAGCATTGTATTTCAATCATTTCATGGTGTCCACAGAAGAGTGTTTATCCATTGTTTATGTTTCGAACTTTCACAATATTTTAAACATGTTACCTAGGAGGAAACTCAATAAAAGTAACTTTTTATCATGTTACTTCTTCAATTTAGCATGTAATCATACCAGAGCAATTTCTTCATAACCATTTGAGCATCATCTCATATTAAGGAAAAAATTTGATGCATCCAATCATGAACAAATTCTAATAGCCATATGCAACATAGCATATCACTAATTCTTGGTGCCATATTTGTATATCATGTCCATACTTATAAAATCTATCATCATCATTTTAAGCCCCTTGTTGATTACAAGGTATAGTTAAAACATGCAATAATAACTTAGTTGTAAGAATTTTTCATATAATAGTAGGAATTGCTACCTACTCGGTTATTCATCAAATTTTACTACATTCTTTCCATGGTATCTTAAACATATGGTTTTAGACATCATCAAGGACTAGGATATAGCCCTCAAGAATATTCATAATTTATTGACATTAATAAACATGTTAATTGTTTGTATTATTCTTCACATTCCTATCCTACCACCACATGGCAGCACAACACCCAACTCATGAAGATGATTGGTAGATTAGGGGCACTCACTGAGTACCACTAACTTATTTTACATATATGACTTTTCCTTCCACACATATAAGCATTAGATTTTATCACGCCAAGCATTTTCAACAACCCTGTCGAGGGTTTGAAGTCAGTCTATATACAGAAGAGTACAATTTCATCTCTCGCTAGTGGTATAATATATTGGACTTGCTAGAAGAATTAATTAGGGAAGGTGTTTCAAATTACTCTACTCCTATAGAGGTTTAGATAAGTAGCTTTGGAGGCGACTTATATATCGAGTTGTTTCTAGTAGATCACAACAATATTTTAGTTTATTCCATGAATTTCTAGAACTATAGAATATAAGCAAGATAAAGCAGGACTTTGGTAAGCATCTGCAAATCCAAACCGAAGAAAACTCTTCCCGAGTGGCATGACATATATGAAAACAATAAATATCTCGATTAAAAAAAATATGCTACCACATATTCAAGTAAATTTTGAGGCTGCTACGCACGAGCATAACCTCTTCGATTACTGCAACAGAAATATTTGACGTATAAACTTTACAACGTGATATTTCTCACATAAATCATCATCGTCCATTATAGACACGTAAGCCTATAACATTGATATAAGACATTGATTTCCTCATCATAGCCATTTGTCACTGCACAATAATCATGATGACTAAGAAATCAAAACAAGAAATCCTATTTTATAAATGATCTGCCACAAGTAACAAAGTGTCATCTTGCCAAAGGAGGCTTACCTTAAATTGTATATGAGAAATTTTAGAGTAGCAAATTCTTGCATTTCTCAAGATCTCAATATTACTGAATATTAAAAATAATATTCGTTGGTTACATAGTATCAAATCTACATTACTAAGTACATGGTATTTCTCTCGTTCTTTCCACAAGTTACAATAACACAAATCATCCTTCCCCCCAAATCATAGTTGAAAATCAGTTTTCAAATTGTTCTTCTATCACAGATTATTCCAAAGTATATTTTCGTTGCCTCGAGGGCTAACTATTGGCATACTGTATATTTGTTGCAGATAATTTCACTCACTAAAGCTTTTAAATTTCATAATCTTAATATGAACAACTATACTAAAAGACTTTTTTTTGGCAACAACATAACCCATCTTCATCTGCCAGCACACCTAGCTTTTAAAACAAAAAATGGTCACGCAATTTTACAACGAGTTCATTTAGTCAATTGTGAATATCATATGAGCATATTACCTTTTACATCAAGCTTTCATTTATAAATAGCGGCCATATGACCGATTAAATATTGTGACTATCCGGACTCGTTCAAATTTCATGTTCTCACCACACTGCTGGCTTCAATGGGCAATCCAACAGATTTGACTTCTATTTCAGAATAGAAAACAATTCCAACTCTCCCTCCTTTGTGAACTTTTCCAGCGCCGAAATATTTATTTTTTTAATTGTCGATTCAAACCATTGAACAGGATCCATTGTGGCATACTACTACCTTTTTACAAGCAACCTCCAAAGTCCCTTATTAGGCAAAGGTTTGCATGAAAGTGTTTCACCATAAAGCTCGCCTACCATTCCAGCTGGCTTTGACTCCTAAAACAATGTTAGTGCAACCAAATTGAACACTACATCATGTACAAAACCTGCTAGACACTACAAACCCACCAAAATGAGAGCATTCAATATCAAGACACCGTAAGTGCTTCTGCACTCTTCTTGGAATAACTTAACTAGATCTCGCGATCTGAGTTTTTGTGTCAACACTTATAGCGTGCATATGCAGATGATGCTTCAAAGCCACCCGTGTGTGCCTCTATATATTTTTTTAAGAGTTTGAAAGGATATGTCCATATATATATTTACATATATTGATTTTGTTCAGAAAAAACAAAAATCAATGGAAATAGTACTTAGCCATTGCTATATGGAGAGCATAGAAAAGTGAGCTTGCTAGCTTTTTGCATTGATGGATAGAGCACGCAGTTTAAAAGTTGGGATAATCGTTATGTTCAGGATTTTACCTAAGTTCATCATATGGATAGGTTGAGCATCCCATGATTTACGAATAACCACTATCTAACTAAGGCAATGATCCACATGGGAATATCCGTTATCCTAAACCAACACCTTCCATTCAATAGATAATCAACAAAAGAAAAAACAAGCTGAATTTTGGCTTTTCTGCAATCCTTCCACCGAAACAATATTGTTGGCTTTGTGGCCGGCTTGCATACCTCCCAATCTGTAGTAAAGAAACATGAGAGGGGAAACCGCAGTGCTGCAAAATTTTCTACGATCGTTTTGGTGGGAAAAGATACAACAACCTCAATGCCACCTAAAAGGGAAACATCGACCATAATAAACAGTGTATGAGGAACAAATAGGAAGCATAAGGATAATGCATCCAATGTCAGCCTACAATGCTCGAGCTTACTTTCAAAAAAAATAATGCATAAATGTGATTGAACTTATCCAATTCACCTGATTTTTCTCCAACACCAAGTTTGAACCATCCTACATAAAGCCTCATCCCCCTACCTTGATATGTATCTCCAATATCCACTCTTCCCTCGATATGATTTCCATCATCACAACATAGTTGAATACTAAGGAATGGCTTGATTTACATCACTCTTTGAAAGTATATAACAACTGTAAGACTCGACAACCGCAAGAGAGTCTATCGTCAACCATTCATATGGTTCCATGTCATCACCTCTCCATGCGAATAGAGGCAATAGGTTGCACTGATGGTGTTAGGGGGTGTTAGGCGAGGAATCAATCTCTTAATTTCCACTGTAATTAATGATCCTAACCAACTTTAGATTAAGAGAATTACACGGTATAAGATCGTGACACTCAATCACTATTTGATACCTCCCTAAGTGTGATTTTATCTCCATTAATTAGGTAAATAGATTAATTCATCCCCCTATCTAAAATATTTTCTCTTCCTACCTTATATGTGATTTTAAATTATTTTTCATCAAATCACCGAGTGCCCATATGGAGGGAAAACATAATGTAAAGACTAGGGTTTATTCAGATTCCCTCAAATCGACATCTATTCTACATCTCTATTTGTTTCCCATAGTTCATTAATCTATCATATGAGGAGCATCTTATCTATGTAAGAAATGAGTTTATTAAGAAAAGAACTGTCTAATGGCATAGCTGGAAATTTAAGTGCTACCCAACTCGACCACATGATGGATATTTATCGTAGAAATCCATTCATGTTAACCTTAGAAACAGGGGTGATATGTTCGAAAGAGGACAACGGAAGCATATTGAATAGTGATGCACTAATGACAAAAATTGAAGGGTCAAACCTTCTAGGATACTGACCATTATCTCTTTGCATACGACTCTCTTCCTCACAAGTGCATGGATTCGTTTTCTTAACATCTGTTGTCTTTTTTTTTGAGTGAGTGGGATTGGAACACGGTGTCAGATATAGTGGGAGAAATTGAACTGGACATACTAGAAAGGAGAGAATTTTTCACTAAAGGAAAAGATGGGGTTGCATGTATACATGATGTCATTTTGACAATTGGTGTGTAGAAGATAGAGAGTTTGAGATTCAAATTGGCATTTGTAACTCAAGTTTAGTGGTTACCAAAAAATTCATAAATGAATATAACGTTTTATTCAACCATCTCACTTAATGATTTAATATCATAATATTTTAAATGTAGTGGAATAACATATACCGATGTTATTACCTCTAAAATTTTCTCGATATCTTAGGTTATTCTTCCTATTGTGTATTTAGGAACTTTGAGGTTTAGTAAGGCATCCACTAATTAGTGATCTAAGTTTTAACAATCCATTTATGCTATTACTTATCCTACAAATAAAAGTCAATTTAGGAGCTCTCACTCATTAAAATATTATTGTTGTTAATCTTAGCTTGGAATTTTTCTTAGTTGTGAAAATCAAGTTAAATTGTAAAAGACATGGTTGTTGATCCATAGAGCGTAGCTTTTGAACCTAGGCTCTGATACCATTTGTAACAAACCTCCTAAGTCTATCCCCATGCTCGTAAATTTCTTTGTTAGTGATTCAGATTCATCAGTTGACAACAATATTTATAGTTTCAACTATAATATTTGAAAAACTTTTCGATCATCCACAACTTGGAGAAAGGATTTAATCCTAGCATGTGGTTGATAAAATTCTTGATATCCCTACCCAAACATAAATAGAATAATGTTTGTGTTTATTGTAAACTAGCATGGCTAGGAGTCATGATCATAAACCTACATGCATATTCAAATGAATAATGAATATAATGTTTATAACACATGCAAGAGAAACTAATCTAGCCTGTTTGGGTACAATTCTTATGACCTGCATGGCATAGAAAATCCTAAATCCTAAATTATAAAATTAGAAGCCACATTCCAAAACTTTTATGTGTGCACCAAAGTCTCATGTAAAATTAGTGGCCAACTTATCACATAATACTAGAGGTATCATATTGTTATAATCATGCTAGGTTCCTTTCCTAACTGTAATAATATTCAAGTTTAGATTCACTAGGTATCCCACACACCCATATATGTCCACCTCATGAGCATTGTTAATAAAAGTGATTCTAATTATGCTCCCATGCATCTTCTATCATGAGTAAGAGGCACCTTGGTCCAAGTATTAGTAACTACATACTACACTTCCACTTATTAACTCTGCACTTGGATGTAAAAGGAGTCACATGCATAAAACTACTATCATTCTCATGAAAACCATTAACAAAAGTGAATATATTCAGTTATATTTGGTACATGTAATTCATTCATACATTCACATCATCTATCCCTATGGGGTAAGATATTGAACAACATAAAAAGGTCATAAGTAACATGTTAGAGTCGATATAGTCATAACTTCGTGAGAGATCAAAAACTCTTTGTCGCATTTCATTTTTAGGTGTCTCATTCATCTTGTTATTTGCATTCCATTAGAAGCATCGATTTTCTAACGGATGGTTCTTATGTTTCAATTTCCCTCATGTCATATATTTGCTTGTTCGTGTGTGATCATCAAAGTTCATCAAAATCAGTTTGAGTCATTCATAGTCATGGATGGTTTCTTGGTTAGCAAAGAGTCATTTCATTCATTAGGTCTAGGGTTTTGTTTTTTAAAGTGTCCAATAATGCCAACAGATGCATGAGGAAGGTTTCATAATAAGTTTTCATCGCAAATTCCATCATCACAATCTTTGATCATGACTTTTCTTCAAAACTCTGTTTTGAAGAAAATCATCATTTTGTTCTTTGTAATAAATTGCCATGTATATTTTCAAGGTTTTTCAGATGTCAAAAATCTTCAGGCATAGCTCTGGTCCTTTGCAAAGTTCCAGGCCATTCATCCCTGCAAGAAAAGTGAAAATCAAACCATTCAGTCCAAGAGCAACAAAGAAGCAAAACAAAGTTTCAAAGTGAAGTGTCAAAGTTTGCAACATGATAAATTTGTTTTTGAAATCAAGAGTTAAATCCTTCGCATGAATATCATTTTTGTGTTCCAAGAGTTCATTTGCATACTAAATACATCAAAGAGCTAAAGTGGAAACAAGGCAAACATATTTCGGGGTGAGCAAAGCGAAGTTGGAGAAAGTTTGGGTGAAAATTGCTTGGCACGGTGCACTGGACACGAGGCGCAGTGCATTGGTTCGACGCGGTGCACTGGGCCTCAACACTCAGTGCATTTTAACATAGGCATGGTGCATTGGTGAGGCGCGACGCATTGGGCTTACCGCACAGTGCATATAGACAGAGGGTTCAAAAATTGCTAGAACTTTCCAAAATCGCTCAAATTTCCCAAAAATGCATCGGTTTGTTAGGTAGAGCCTCCATTATCATTTTCTATCCAAGATGGGTGCCTACTTCATGATGCTTGTTTCATGGTGATTGCTTAAAGAAGTTGAATCCTATCATTTCAAGTTCCTCCAACAAAAATTGTTGCCTAGGGTTTTGATGACTATTTTACCACCAAGTTTACTCCCTTATCCCTTTTTCATTGATTCCCTTATTCCTTAAGTTCCACTACCCCCTTAAATCACATATCCCTAATCCCAAGTTCCCTTTCCCAAAATCCCAAATGAACCAAATGCTAGTCTCATACTTAAAATTCCCAAACCCTAATGGTTGTCCCAAGAGCTTCATGTCACCATTTGGCAGAATGTACCATCATTTAGAGGATTTTAATTATCATGCCAAGTTTCGCTGGGTCATTTTATGCCTTGTTTATGCTTCAGTTGTGCCTAGGTAAGGTTCATTTCCCTTTCCTAGGGTTTTGGAGGTAATTTCTCTTGGATGGTCAAATCATCAGTAAAAATTGTATGATGATGTTCATATACCTTCTACTATCCATAATGTACCCTATTAAACACTTCCCATCACTAAAATCCCACAAATTCCTCATTTTCGCACAAACCCTAGTTTCTTGCTACAACTTGGCAATTTTCTAGGCTAGGCCTATGTTTTGCCCTTTTGGACCCCTTCCATTCACTCAATCTCTAAAATTCCAATTTCCCATACTTCCTAACATCCCTTCCCAACTCGCAAAATTTCCTCAAGAATTTAGAAGCCCCTTATACCCTTCATTTTGATTCATTTCGACAAATCCCCTATTCCACACATCGGGATAGGTTTTACTCCAATGATGTTTCTGAGAAATAAAATATGAATGGGAAAAATAAAAGAGTGTTATGTCAAAAATAGGCCAAGGAAGAAAAACCTCCAATTTTTACACAAGTGTCATGGTTTTAGAGAAATATCAAAAATAGAGTTGCCTAAGGAGAATTGATGCACCTCTGAAGTGACCTTGGGAAACTCACGTTTTCTCCTAGCTTGGTTGGCCAAATGACTTTTGTGATGAGTCAAATGATAAGTAGACACAAGGAGCTTTCCAATGAGCTATCACGAGTGTAATTTGGAGTTGAGGAAGACCTTCAAAAGTTTATTGCAACAGCACTCTGCCCTAAGGCAGCCTCATTTGGCACATTTTGACCAGTCTTGGGAGATTTGACTTTTGATAGAGAAAATGAACTCCAAATTTAAAAATTCAAGTTTATTTGGAAGGTAGACTCAATACAATTTCTGACAAGCTATCCTACACCCAATTTGGAGACTGGGAAGGTCCTCAAAGCTGGTCTGAAAAAAGGCGCTACCCACAGAAATTGTTAACACAGGGTTTTCCTCCCTATGCGCCGTGCCACGTGGCGCGCGCCTTTGCTAGGGAGCTCCAAATTATAAAAAAATTACATTTCTAGATTTTCATGAAAAATTATGGTTTCTTGTTCATGGCCAAGGAATTTGGTCAAGTTTTGGACCCTCAAAGAGGTCAAAAACACTCAAAACATGACCTCTCTACCCCTATTTTGACACACAGGAAGTAGTCTTGAGAGATTTGATTTTTGGAGGGGCACATTGACACCAAATTGAAAAATTGTACTTTGGCTGGAAACCAGACAGGCTGGGCGTTCCAACGAGCTATCATGAGGTCAATTTGGATTTTTGGAAGGGCCTCAAATTCAGCTCCAAAGTGGCGCGACGCATAGAGAATCAGGCGCGACGCATATAGGATTTTTGCCTATTTTCCACTGTATAGCATAGAAATTTGCCCAGTTTGACTAGTTTCACTTTTTGATGTAATTATTGATCTACCATGATGTAATTTGAGGACCATGTTCTAATATTTGCCCATTTTTACTTGTTCTAGAGGATTCATTCACTAAAAAGTGGAAATTTAATGAATGAATCAGTTTCCTATCATATAGAGGCAAGTTGTTTGATTGCCTAGATTTCAGTTCTTTGTTTAGAATTGGTTGAAATAGCTCCTAGAATGATCTCGACCCCTAGAGGCATGGAAATGGGTTGGGCTAGTCTATATCATGTATTTTCTGAGTCATTTTCAGGGTTGGACACTTGGGATTGCTTGGCACATCATTGTACATTCTATCTCTGCATTTTTGGCTAAGGAAAGACTAGGGTTTTGCGGATCTTGTTGGGATCCATGTGGCTTTGCGTTTTGATGATGTTTTTATCCATGTAATTGTAAGTTCAGTGATGTTATGCATATCATTTTCCCTTCTCTTTTCTTCTAAAATTAAACAAATGAGTGATTAAGGTAGAATCCATTGGATTGTTATGCTCTGCCTTGAAATTTTGTTTAATTTTAAATGTTTTCATCTATTTGAGGAGGACCCTTGAGACTCTCTTTCCCTCCTTGGCTCCTCACCGGTCTGATCCATTCATTCATTCAAATCTAAAGCATCAAAATTATTTCCTTCCTTGCCCCAATCAAAACTCTACAAAAACTAGGCCTCATCCTCGGACCCAAATTTGCCTTTCCCCCTTTTCCAACACAAAACCCCCAAAAACTCAAATTAAATCCTTGTACTTCATACCTAGCCTAATATTAGTTGTTAAATCAGTCATCTCAAGCCCCATCGATTATCCTTTGCTGAGATTGACCTGAAGAGAGCCCTCTCCTGTCCTCGTAGGGCTAGCTACGAGGCTGAGCATGGTTTGATGTGGACCTAGAAGCTTAATTTTCAGCCTGAGGTAAATCTAGGCTCTGACATAACCATACAACATTTTCCATGCAAGTAAAACCAACCAGAGTAGATGAAGAACACCACTTGGAGAGTGGAGTGCCACCACCCAACCATGAATCATCTCAGATTCCCCCCGGAGCCGAGGTTCTTTCCATGGATCAACTGCCTCCAATTGATCTATGCAATGGGTATTTAATACCCTCTTTCATGATATAGTTTCCTTAAGTTGCATCCCACTTCTAGGTGGACTTTTCATCCAATTGCCTAGGCCATTCTCGGAAAAGCTCACCTTTTATCTCCCTCGAGCATTTTCCTCATAATAGATTGCCTTTATCTCCTGCAAAGCTTTTATTTTTTTTTCCTTGATGGATATTTATCTCCAATCCACCCGATGGATTTTTATCTCCAATCCATCCAATATTATCTAGAATCACATCTAAAATCTTTATCATGAAATATTTATCCTATCTCATTCCTCAATGGGATTTGGAAAGAATCTCATCTCTTGGTGTCTCTTTTCCAAGTGATTTATTTATTAATTTATTTAATAATATATTTGTTTTCCATATTACATATCACACCTACCTTTTCTCAACATAGGTTACAATAGTCTAACACATAATGGAGGGGTGTCACATGAATTCACTTGTTGATTGTAATTGAAGATTAGAGAAAATTGAATGATTAGTTCATAATGTTGTAGTAGATCTAAGTATGATTCAATATTTGGATCATAATGGAAGTTGTTCAATTCTCAGTTTTCATACTTTTATCATCTATACACGGATATGCTTCATGAAAGGTGCATACACACGTGGGTTTTCTACTATAAAGTAGCATATATGTTTTGATAGATGATTGATCATGGTTTATAGTAATATAATCTAGTTTATATAATGTTTTGTAAGTTTTTTGTTATTCTCGTTACAGTGATCTGATTTTTCGAGTTGCTTGGTTGTTCTTTTTGTTGAGTTTCAGTTGATTGGGTTTCAATGATTAGTTGATTTAGTTAGTCCAAAGATTGATGATTGAGTTACAATGATGAGTTAGAGTTTAATGATTGATATTGTGTGCAAATGTTGGTAGTGGGCCTAATCTAGAAATTGGATGAAATGTGGCCTACAAGATGCGATGATGTGTAGAAGGTGGATCGAGTATGCAAGTTTATGAAACCTGGTTCCCAAAGATGAGGAAGTTTGAGCTTCCTTCCAGTGTTAGCTGGTAAATTAGATCAAGGGATTCGATATCCCTTCCAGTAGTACATGGAGAACAAGCAAAGGTTCTAGTATCGTGGAGGTGGGTTCCTATGTACTAGTATAATTCTACGCCAATATAAGATTGTAAAAATATTTTCTTATATTAAAAGAAGAAAGAGATGACAACATGAGCTGGTTTTTTCTCGCATTGGCTTTCCACCTTAAATCCCATTTTTCATTTTTTCCTTATGTGTTACAATTTATTTCATTCTTACTTCACATGGGTAATATCCATCTAATGTTTAATGAAACACTGATGCATTGGCTAAAGATAAATAGATGATGAATGAACTAAAATGTAAGTTCACTAGATGTATGATAGTTTTCTTAAGAACAATGGCATACACAGGTGGGTTCCCTTTAGTAAACTCATGTATATAAATCAAGACATGAAATTGAAGAGTTTATTTTTTTGAAAATATTGGTTCACTGTGTCCCTCTCAGTATCTTTTACAACAATTATGGTCAATTTTGCCCAAAATTTAGTAGACAATTTTAAGAATCATTATAAAGCTATTTAATTTACAAGCTTTGACTACCTTACAGGTTGTTTTTTTTTTTAATTTTGAATCCACTTATGCATTTAAAAGTGCGCTTAATGCATAATCAATTCATATTTTCATGCTTGTTTGTTGCAACTATATGAAGTTTTCACTTTAATCTCTACCGGGTGCATTTGGGCAAAAATAATAGACAACAATATTACTAAACTTCCAAAATATATAATAAGAAAAAATAGAAGCATGCTTTTATTAAAAAACATGATTCAAATAGGCCCTCAAGGATCACATACCATACATACATGTCTATATTGTTTCTTTGATCCACATAATGACCAATCAACAAAAACCTATCTACACTCTTTCGAAAAAGAAAATGTCCTAGAAAGTTTTCAATTACATCTTGACATTTTTATAAGCTTAAATCTTATTTACAAGCTATGGAAAACATAAATGTCCAATAAAGTTTTCAATTACATCTTAACATTCTACAAGCATTCTTCTATTCTTTTTTTTTATGTAATTATTTTCTCCTTCCCGTCCTCTTTTTTTTTCTTACATTCATTATCTACCATATACTTAACAAAAATGTATTCCTATCAAAAAACAAACTATTGCAAATTATTGGAATCCTCGAGCCAACTCATATGTTTTTGACACTATAGAAGCCATTCTGCAAAGTGTAAATAACTTATTAGAACAATGGATTGTCATGTAAATAATATGTTGTATTAAAAAAAATATGGTTGGAAAATTATATTTTCTTATGAAAGCATTTTGTAGTGTACAATTAAGGATGAAGATAGCAAGCTCGATTGCACCCTTCCAAGGGATCTTCTTTAGAAGTTCTTCACAAAATTTATATATATATTGTTTTTAGAATACAAGCAAAACATCCATGGGACTATTTTCATTATATGTGAATTCCCAATAACTATAACCTTTACAATTTGAATGGAAAATATAATTATTGACATAAAAAATATTAGACATCCTTGATAATACTATGCTATGTTGTAGTATAGGTATAATTTGAGTCTCATCATGAATGTTGGGAAGAATTCTAACAATGTTTTGTATGAAGTCTTGTATGTCTCTGAATGCTAAGAGAGTGGGCATAAATATTAATTAACCATGAGTTTATAAGCCCTACTCTCTCTTGTTCATCAATATGAGTATGAACATTCAACAACAATTTTGACTCTCAAATATGTGTTGCATGTATAATATTGACTTTAAATATATTTTCACTTCTTTCTTTCATGGCTCTTTTCTTCGTTATTTGTCATTGTGCTAATATATACATAATGCACCTAAATTTTACTATTTCTTGTTAACTTTATTTTATCTATAATTGTGAATATATGGAGTCCTTATATAAATTGTAGGTTCTATATTATCTATTCTAAATGTGTTTTTCACAATTTCATTATTTTTTTCTTTCTGAGGAAAAATGGAACATTTTATCAAGTCAATAAAATGTTATATCTGTATATGCTTAAGTTTTCATTATGTCAATATAAAGTTACATCTTTAGATGAAATTAAGAAATTTGTAAACTGTGTGTCCACAATAAAGCGGAAATAAACACAACATGCTAAGTAGAAAATAAGTAAACTTCTAAGATCCATACACAAAATAAAACCTTAGCCCATATCCCATGCTCCCCATTATGGTAGAAAAGGACTGTTACAAAAAAAACATGTTGTCTAAAAACAATTGTATCGAGTAAAACGTACATAATACATATGTGTGTGGTCAAGCCCTGTTCGTGCCTTATGTTGGACTTCATTGGAGCAACGCAGGAAGACCACAGTGGGTTAAATTTTGTGAGTAGATGAGGAGAAGTAGTGGAAAGATTGAGAGTTGATCACAAATGGAGTTAAAAACAACACAATAGGAGCCTTGATGTTTTGATACGTTGATGGACAAATGATAAACTAGTGAGAAGATTGGATAGTCAAGGTTCAGTGGTCACATGGACTTGGAGCACTGATAGAGGTAGAAGGTGCAGATCACAAGAAGCAAGGACTGGGCTAGTACATAGTATGACTGAGAGGCACTGAGAGATTCAATGACATCGGCAAGATGGTCAAAGTATCTTGTTAAGAGTAGATTGTTTGTCGATGTACTGACACCAAGCCACAATTTTGAATTTGTACTAGTGGATGTATGAGTACAATTATCCCTTGTACGTGCGCCCTAGACCATTGTATTATATGTTGTTTAATATAACGAAGTTGGTTTCAAAATTGTAAAAATTTCTCCATATTTTGTGCATTAGTAGATTTACTATTGTTTATATTCTACTATGAAAAGTATTTTCATTGTTACCTTTGGTTTGGTAGCGTCAGTGATTTAAGACTCTATCCTAGAGACTGAGATCATGGAAAAACAACAGGGTAGTAGAGCATATATAAGCTACTTTGAGGACAATGAATCAGAGTGTGGAAAATGAATCAACTTAGAGGGAGTTGTGGGTGTCTAGAGCATGGAGCAAAGGGCTCAGCTAAAGGCATAGAGATGTGGTCATGAATTGCTTGGAAATGATTTTTGGTGCGAGTTCTGGTGGATTGGTGGTGAGCCCGGTGAGCAATAGTTTGTTGTAGGGCAGAGTGTTGATAATGGGCTTCCGTTGATTTCTCATGGATGGTTGGGATAGCTCGAGGGTTTCTTTGGCTTGGAATAGGTTAGGTTGCTCAGGAGGGCTTCATGTGATCGACTCAATATGGGCAACCTAGACTGTTCATTGGATCACGATGTCATATATTCTAGAGTGCAGGCATTTGCATGCATGGTATTTGATACCCGAGGATGAGTGCTTGAAGAACTAAGTGAGTGGAGATCATGTAGGATTAGAGGGAGTATATCCTTAGAGGAAGCATCCCTATGCAGGCTTTGGATCTCCAGGTTTATATGTGATGGCACAGAGACACTACTGACTTTAGTGTGGCCATTTTATAAGGTATGCTCGAGTGATAACTGCCACATGGTCTCGTGTTTTTGATGATGATAGTTATTTCTTGGGATTAGAAGTACATTCCTCACTAAGAGGGAGTGTTGTTTTTGGTAGCCTAGGAGGTAATCCAAGCCTTATGGATCAAGGATTTGGAGGAATGAGCTCCACAAGTGGCCTTGTGGGCTTGAAATCCAAGCTTGGGGTTTTTCACCCATCCTGATTTGGGACAAAAACATGGACACATTTTGACCTGTGATGGATGAGGATTATATCTCTCGTCAAAGTCATTATTACACAACAAAGATCATCCAATTTTTAATTGTAGAAGTGGAGTACTGATTTTTGAAGTCTAGAAGTGGGTTCTGCGCATGTATGGTCATGTCGACTTGATGATAATGAGCCACATGAAAGTTGTACAAACCCTATGTTGGACGTTGGAAGAATCCCTCCTATTGTGTATAAATATGACATGATTGTGATCATTTGAGATACACCCAAGTGAGAAAAAAAACAAGAAGGGAGCTCATTGAATGACAATATTTATCTATATTGGTTGCAGATAGGAAAGGAGGACGATCAAAGAAGGAATATGGTTGTAAAGGAGCTTTTCCATGATTTTTGGGCACCTTATCTATCCAATAGGAATGTTGAATAAGGGGAGGATAATACTTATATAGGTCGCACCAATAGAAGGGAGTATTTTTTAACTACTTTTATTTTAGGGAGTATTTTTTTCACTAATTTTTTGTAGATTTTTTTCCATATTTCTCCACAAGAGAAAAAAAAAATGTGTTCAACTCCTAATTTTTTAAACTCATTTTTTTACTTCATATGTGGATTCAAGAACCTCCAAAATACATGGGGCAATTTGATTGCGAAGAGTTCACTTTTCAAACTTGTAATAAACTCTAAAACGTTTTAAAAAGGGGCACTTAAAGACTACTCCTTATTTAGGTGGTTATTACACTTAATCACAACTCACAATATTTAATTATGATTCACATTACATACATAGTTAAAACATATAACTAAAATAAATTCACTACTATAAAAAAGAAGTATCCATGTCATCTTCAATCTAAAAAAAACCCAAGTTGTTCCCCAACGATTTTTTATTAGTTGAAAATTCAATCTTATGCAACCATTAATTTTTTTATCCTTAACACAATGGAAAAGAGTGTAGTCTAACAAAAAGATGAAATGGTATTTTCTAGGAAATTTTTTGTTCGCATTATGAATCAGGTGTTTTCCTTGATGGAAACCTGCCTCATGAGTTGTCCTTAATGACAACCTACGTGATGAATGGAAACCTACTTTATAAGTTGTCTCTTGATGGACACCCACTTATTAAATATGTAAATGAGATGTCTTTACAGATGTGACAGAGTGTTTTGACAAAGGTATGGTAGTTTAGAGGCATATGAATGATAAAGTTGGAAGTTAAACAAATATATGCAGGTTCTGTCAAGCAAATCAACGTACACAACAAGTATGAAGAAGCAAAGGGGCATATCGCTTCTGCACCATGGTATTCTAAATACGAAGGTTACTTACCATGGTATTTCCTTATGGTATTGAGCCCGGTAATCGATGTTTTGATCCCGTCTAAGAAAACCATCAGCTGGAGTATGGTTTTGATTTTTGGTATTGATAAGGGCTCCAATATTTAAGGTGATGAAGATCAAAGTGGATGTATGTGTGCAAGGTGTGAACATGATGGGCTATTGATTCTTTCCATGATTTAAATTATGTATGCACTAGGGAGTATGATGATGGTTCACATCTAATATATCTAAGATGACAATCATGACTATGAGATGATTTAATTTATATTGATGGCGTATTAATGATGATTTTTGTGTGTATGTTCATATCTGGGTATGTGCGAAATTTTGTGTCGCAGCAAAGGTTTAATTCTGAATTTGCATATCTAAACATGGGTTTTATAGCCTACTAGGTACGTACACATGCAAGTGTGTTTTTGTTCCATGCGGATATGATTCGAAGAAAGTGCATACGTAAAGAATGGTTTTGGATGAAGAATGATGTATGATGAATTAATCAGTTTTGATTTGCTTCTATTGTCTGTCAATGAAGTCTTCTTGATGATGTGTACTGAAACAATGATGTTTTCATTGTGAATCGATTGATTGAAGAATCTTGAAGTTACTTGCACATTGTGATTGAAGGTCAGAAAAAATGGGATTGGTACATAATGTTCTGGTAGATGTGAGTATGGTTCAATGTTTAGTTTAGAATGGAAAATGTTCAATTTTCAGTTTTCAGAAGTTTAAGATTTATATGTGGTTATGCTTCATGAAAGGTGTGTACACATGCAGGTTTTCTACTTTAAAGTAGTGTTTGTATTAAAATACATGATTCTTTAGGGTTTGCAGTAACAAAATATGGTTTATATGATGTACTGCAAATTGTTCGGTATTCTTGTTATGGTGATCTAACTCTTCTAGTTGGTTGGTTGAGTTTTTTGTTGAGTTTTAGTTGATTTGGTTTTAGTGATTGGTTGATTCAGTTGGGTGAGAGATTGATGATTGAGTTATAGTGGCGAGTTACACTTTGATGGTTGATATTGAGCTATGTTGGTAATGGGTCCAGTCTGAAAATTGATGAAACATGGCCTATAAGTTGTGATGGTGTGTACCAGGTGCATCCATTATGAAAGACTATGAAACATTGTCCTTATAGATTAGGGAATTGGAACTTCCTTATAGTGGTAGATGGTAAATTACATTAGGGGATTGGAACTCCCTTCTATTAGGAGTTGGAGAATGAGTAAAGGCTGTAGCCATCTAGAGGTGGGTGCATGCATACTAGTATAATTTTGTGTGAGTACAAGATTGTAATTTTTTTTCTTTATATTAAAAGAGGATAGAGATGACAACAACAAGTGGTTTTTTCTCGCATTGAGTTTCCACCATAGATCTTGGCATTAATGTGTGATGCTTATGTGTGATGATTTATTTTTTTCTTACTTCACATGGTTACTATCTATCTAATGTTTAATAATGTATTGATTCACTAGCTGAAGATAAGCAGATGATGAATTATCTAAAAGGCAGGTTTACTCAATGTCCACTAGTGTTCTTAGGAATGTCACATACATAGATCAGAACATGAAATCGAAGAGTTTATTATTTTAAAAATACTGATTCACCCCCACCTGCTCTTAGTATTTTTGCAGCTAATTGGTGTGATAGTAGGTCCTTTGGGAAAATCTTGATTGCTTGAAGGAGATCCGTCAATATGGGTAGTCATGGAGGATTATTTTCTATGATACCTCCTATATTTAATGGAACTAATGTTTTCTTTTGGAAATTTAGGATAAGAGCATACTTGAAGGCTCTAGGAGTTGATGTGTGGGAAATCGTTGAAAGTGGATATCAATATCCAACCTATATTCCTTGAGATACTATAGGGAATAAACAATATGAAACTAAAGGAAAAGTTGTAAATGCCATCTTGGGAAGTATGGTAGAGATTGAGTTCGTGAAAGTAATGAAGTTGAACACCAAAAAATAAATGTGTGATAAGATTATCGAATTGTGTGAAGGTGACACAAAGGTAAAAATTTCTAAGCTTCAAACATTCAGAATATAATATGATACATTTAGAATTCATGATGATGAAAGCATTGCAGCATGTTTTCTTAGATAAGTGAAGTTTTGAATTCCATGATAAATCTTGGTGAAGAAATAAAATGTGCTTCTGTAATTGAAAATATAGTGATATCTCTAATTCCAAAGTTTGAATCCAAAGCATTGGCTGTTGAAGAAATGCAACATCTGCAAATTCTTAGAATGCATCAACTCCATGGAATATTGACAATATTTGAGATGAGGAAAGGTGGTCCTTCAAATATGAGAGAAGTAATCTTCAAAGCTACTGTAAAAGGAAAAGAAGAGGAAGAATCATTTTCTGTATCAGAAGAAGAAGACACAAAAATTGTAAAGAAACTCCAAGTTGGTATAGGAAGATTGAGAGGTAATCTTCCTTTAAACTATTTTTCCTGTGGTATATTTCATCATTATGTTGCTAAGTTTGCTTCTAAATTAAATGAGGAGATTGAAACATAAGGTCCCAAAATAAAGAGGAAGAGGTTTGAAACATGAGAATTTTTTATAGACATGAAGAGAGTGACGGTCTTTCAAATGGTCATGAAGGTGAGTCTGATCTAGATTCTCACTTACTTATGGAATTTGAAGATAAAAGTAATAATTAGTTCGATGGCCTAGAACAAAAGGGTACTTTTATTGAAGACTTTTACAAGAATATATCGCATGAAGTAATAGTCATGGATGTGAGCAATTATTCGAATGTGAGAGCAAAGCACGTTCTAGTGATCAAGAATGAAGAAGACAAAACATCATATGGTATGAAATTTTTTTCAAGATATGATCCATTTTATTTTTAATGCAACAATGATAGTGATGATGGTAGTGAAACCACTAATTTTGCACAGATGGGGAAAAGTGAAAGTACGCCTCTTGAAGAAGCAGATGAGGGCAAGTTAGAATCAATGGGCAATGCACATGTACATTTGATAAGCAAAGATAATTATGAAAAGGAAATATGAAGCATAATCTAATGAATCTTGATGTCTGACATCTAGTGTGTAATGGTTACACCAAGTTTCCTCCATAAGACAAGGAAGAGCGAAAGAACAATAAATCTTTGAGTAACATCCTTTGTAGCATATCTGATCCAATATTGTATAAGGTTATGCATTATACTATTGCAAATAAAGTGTGGGATAAGTTGCAAGAAATCCATGAAGAAATACCAAAGGAAAATCTCTCACGTAATCTTATATCAAACAATGTGTGCAAAATGACAAATGGAGTTGTTGATTCAAAAGAAGACAAGTTAGAAGAAATTGTTGATATTATAACACTTTGAAAAGTATTGTTAATATTAACATTCAATTGCATGCTTATGATAACAAGGATCATTTTCATTTGGTATCTAACCAATATTTGAAGGTCTTGAAGCTGAGGTCATCTCTCTAAGAGTAGATATTGAAAACAAAAATAAATGGAATGAAGATCTACTTCAAGTTTTTGAAGAACAAGAGAATGGGTTGAAAGAAGAGATTCTCATATTGAAATAACAAGAGGGGGAAGGAAGAAAGATTCAAGAAATTTTGAAGAATTAGAAAAGAAATATCAAGTTGAGGTAAATAGCCTAAAAGGTAAATTAGAAGAAATGGATAATCATTTGCGATTTCAAGATAGTACTAAGATTTTGGATAATATTCTGAGTAGTCAAATGCATCTGCCATCAAATCTAGTCTTGGTTTTCATGAATTGTGAAAGGTGAATCTAGCTCACAAGATGAGGCAAGGAACTCTAATATAAAATCTGAAATGCTTAATAAGGAGATAAGAAGTCAACCTCATCGAAATAAAGTCTTCAAAGGAAAAAATTTACTCCTAACTATAGAAGTGTTAATTGATTTTCTCCTATGATCAATAATGTTGAATGTTCTATATGTCATAATTTTGGACATGTTTCAGCTAGTTATAGAAGTAGAATGTTTCAAGAAAATAACATCTTGTAGAAAGATCATCAACTTGTAGGTACTTTAAAGGATATTCTTTTGCTTAGAATATGTTTGGTCACAAATCCATTGATTGCAGTAGAAGGAATCAGAAACATATAATATTTTATGCTTGTAACAAGTTTGGCCATGTAGAAAAAGAATGTAGGAACAAGCCTATATATGGCCACAGAGAACATGGTAAGAAACCAAATAATAACATAGATGTCAGTAAATCTGAAAAGGATGGATTGACCAATAAGAAAGAAAAAGAAGAACATATATAATGTGGTCTCGCTCTCAGCTCATTTGCAGATGATGATGAATGGTACATAGATAGTGGACGTTCTCATCTCATGACTAGAGATGAGTGTAAAATGGAGTCTCGGAGGAAGAACCATCATGGTAAAGTTATTATTGGAACCAATGTTTGAGGAAACGTTGTAGGACAAGACCAAACTAGAATTAGTAAAACGAGAGAAACATCTAATTATTTGTTAGTTCAATAGTTAAAGAAGAATATCCTATGTGTAGTACAAATGGTAGAAAAGGGAAATATAATTGTGTTTTCATCAACCACGTTTAAGGTTATGAATGAAGTAAGTGGAAAATTCATAATAAGAGGGTATAAAAATTGAGAGAAATTAAACATGTTTGAAGATTGGAATTTTCATAATATGAGAATGGTTCAAACTTAGAGTGAAACAAGATGGTGTCTATGGTAGCCTCTTCTTCCTAAATGAATATTTATAACATTGAGTGAAGAAGTGGTGAGAGGTATTTGACCTCACGAAAATAGAAAATGGTTATCACATCCTAAGGATGAGTGATGTGTAATCTAATAGGAATTAATACATGTTGATTCTCATGTTTGTTTCTTATTTTTGTACTACTTATACTACTGACAGTGTATGTGGTGAAGTAACACAAAAAAAATCACGGGGAGTTGAAAGTGTGGAATTTAGTATTTCAATTTCTATACGTGGATCTTATGAAGAAAATATGTGTGTATATGAGAGTTTTGAACTACACAGTCATGTAAATTTTTTATTTGATGAAGAAATAGGGGGATAGATTCATGAAAAGGATCTAATATGCTTTACTCAATTATCAATTTACTTTTATGATCTGATGGTTGAAGGTTACAGCCTATTCATGCCATTTAGAAGTGTTTTTCGCATGTATAAGTTTTTGATGAGTTGATGGATGACTGATTGATGAAGATGACTTGATCATTTGTACTAATGACATGATCATATCTAACAATGAAGAGTTTCCAAAATTCTAGGGGGAGGTTGTACTATGCTTCTAATAATGCATTATTGGCATTATGTTTTCTTCATACATAATGAGTCTTTGGTGGTACTTCCTATGTTGATGAGGTTCTTGAATGTTGAATTTCATATCTCATGCTATGATGAATAGTTAATTATGCTTAGTATTGATGGCATATTTGTTGGTGTGGTGGTGTTGGTGTGATAAATACTTTTATGAAGAATTTGGGCCAAGAATGATATTGTGAAGACATTGTCATATGTTACTGCTACATCACCTCAATGATACTTGGAAACATGACATATTAGAAAATGGTCCTACACTATCCTATCTTATGATGATTCTCACTTATGATGTTTTGGTTGCATACGAGGTCACTAGTTGATGATATTGAAGCTACATTTCCTTATCTTACGAATTGATACAAGTTATTGTTCTTAGTGCTGCTAACAGATGCTTATGGTGCAAATCGTATATGGTGTATGATAGTTGTTGATAACTATCATCATCTTATTGATGTATTTGGTATTTATTATAAATGTCGTATGTATCATTTCATGTAAAGATCATGTAAAGACCTATGATTCACTCATTTTAAAATTAAGTCATCCATGGACAATTGTGGTCAAGTCCTTTGGTCATGTGATGTAATTTGTAAACCCACCGTGTTTGGGAAATTGATGTAATAATGATGTCAAATATGTAAACCCAGTGTGATTAGGTGATTGATAAATGTTTGAGTCTTTGGTGATAGGAAAAGTCATATGAGTCATAGATTCATGTATTTCAATGTACATCCTTCAAAAACTTTAGCATGTTATCAGGGGGAGTATGGTCACTCTTCATACTCAGCACCATTGATACAAAAGTAATCATTTATCATTGGTCAGTTTTTTCCCTTGAATTCAAAGGGGGGAATTAGCTTGGTCTCATGCCTAGTTTGATGTGTTTATAGGTATTACATTTTATGGTGACAAAACACTAATGTGGTTGCCATCAATTCCAAACGAGAAGATTGTTTGCATTATGAATTAGGTGTTTCCCTTGATGCCAACCTAATGGAAACCTACCTAATGAATGGAAACATACTTGATATTTTTTCCTTGATGGAAACCTACTTGTTAAAAATGTAAACATGATGTGTTTCAACATGCGACATAGTGTTTTGAAAAATCCAAGGTAGTTCAGAGGTAGAGGAATGATATAGTTGGAAGTTCAAGAAATATATGTGGTTTCTGTTAAGCGAGGCCACGTACACACCAGAGTATGAAGAAGAAAAGGAGCATACAATTTTCACACCATGGTATTATAAATACCAAGGGTACTTACCATGGTATTGCATTGTTGTATTAAGAATAGTAACAAATGTTTTGGTCCCATCTAAGGAAAACATTGGCTGGAGTATGGTTTTGACCTATGGTATTGATAAGGGCTAAACTATATAAGGTGAGGAAGATCAAAATGATTTTATTTCTGCAAGGTGTGCAAGTGATGGAAGTCTTATCAATAGTTACGTATGAAGAAAATATGCATGTCATTAGCTATTGATGCTTTACTTGATCTAAACTATGTATGCACCCAGGAGTTTAATGATGAATCTGATCCAATAGATCTCAGATGACAATTATGATTATGAGATGATTTGATTTATGTTGATGGTGTGTTAATGCGTGATTTTTTTATGTATGTCGAGATATGGGTATGTCTGAAGTTCTATGTTGCAACAATGACTTAATTTTAAATTTACAAATCTATACACGGGTTTTATAGCCTACAAGGTGGGTACATACGCAAATTTGTTTCAGGTAAGTGGCATACACAAAGGTTTCATTTCGAAAAACCACATATATATGTGGATATGATTTGAACAAAGTGCGAACATAGTGTAGGGTTTTGATGAAGAAGGATGTCTAATTAGTAAATCAGTTTTGATGTATTTGAATTATGTGACAATGAATTCTCTTCATGATATGTGTTGAACCAGTGATCTTTTTATTGTGAATTGATTCATTAAAGAATGTTGAAGTTACTTGCCATTTTTTATTGATGATTAGAGAAAATTTTGTGATTGGTTCAAAACGTTGTAGTATATCAGAGTATGATTCAGCTATTGGTTCAGAATGGGAGTTCTTAATTTTTTAATGTTCAGAAGTTTAACATTTGTACATGGGTATGCTTCATGAATGGTGTGTGCAAACATCGGTTTGCTACTATAAAATATTGTATATATTTTGATACATGATTGATAAGGATTTACCGCAATAAAATCTAGTTTATGTGATGTAATGTAAGTTGTTTGATATTCTAGTTACAATGATCTCATTGTTTGAGTTGGTTGGTTAAGCCTTTGGTTCAGTTTCATTTCATTGGGTTTCAATGTTTGGTTGTCTCAATTGGATCAAAGGTTGACGATTGAGTTACAATTTCATTATTGATATTGAGCTTTAATGTTGGTAGTGTGTCGAGTCTAAAAATATGATGAAAGGTTGCCTACATGTTGTAATGGTGTGTATCATGTGGATCGATTATGAAAAATTATGAAACTTGGTCCCTAGAGATGAGGGATTTGGAGTTTCCTTCAAGTGGTAGCTGGTAAATCAGATCACATGATTGGAACTCCCTTCAAGTAGGAGCTAGAGAACAAGTGAATGTTGTAGTCTTATGTAGGTAGGTGCCTATGTACTAGTATAATTCTTTGCGAGTACATGATTGTTAAAATATTTTCTTATATTAAAAGAAAACAAAGATGACAACGTGATGGTTGTTATCCCATAAAATGAAAACATTGGTACAAGGAAACAACAAATTGTTGTTATCTCAGTAAACCACAGTGCTGGTGCAAGGGAATAACAAATTGTTTCTATCACAGCAAACCACAGTGTTGGTAGGAGGGAAAAAAATTATTGTTATATTAGAAAACCACAATGCTAGTACAAGGGAACACCAAGTCACTTTTCCCTAGTTCCAATGTCCGCAAGCACGTGTTGTTGCAATTTAACAACAAATTAGTTTTCTTGTTCTAGCTTTTCCAAACACAGGCGTTGCTGCAAGCGAGCAGCAAGTCAATTCTCTCAGTCATGCAGTCTGTAAAAGAACAGTTTAAAGACCCCTTTGTAACTCCCCAACCAAGGATATTTCTCGAAAATTGCTCATGTGTTATGAAATAGACCTTTATCTCCACAAACCCAGATGCCAAAATTTCTACTTTCATCTTCCTTTGATAAAAATGGACCCGTAAATTTGATGATGGAAATCCCTTAAAAATGTTCTTTCTTTTGTTGGCTTGATACAGAGTATTCTGTATTCTCGAATATATAATGTAAATGACTATTTCCAATACACAATCATGGATGCAAAAGCAATGGATTAGAAGATTAAGTGAAATTTGACACTCCAGGTTCTAATTTAAATGTAAATAATAGAGAAAATACAGTGCAGGAATTCCTCATTCACCATAGTAATTAAAGACCAAATAAATTTCAATCTCCATATAATAATATTATGGTTCACAAACCTAACAAGTGCATATGAAAATAACTATCTCACACACACTTACAAATTCGATTTGTTGATAAAAAAACCACTAGACTAAGAAATGTTGTTCAGTTAACTTCAATCTCACACAGAGAAAAAAAATAGTGTACCACTCTCTCACACCAAAAAATTCTAGCCAAAATGTTCCTCCTCTCTCAAAAACTAAAATTCACTTTCTGAAATGATTTCATGGATGTGAACCAATTTTCCTTAGCCCTAACTACCTACTAGTTGTAAAATCATTTCTTTTAACTAGATATTGCTAAGTAATATTAACTAAATATAAAAAACTTTTCACAAATGAACTTTAAAATGTTCTAGCCTTCAAATGTGACCAATTCATCACATTGTTAGGCTCTTGGTATGACTTTAATAAGTTATCATTTTTTATGTGCCCGACCTAATGCACATGCATCAAACTCCCCAAGAAAGAAAACATTTATGAGTTCCTGCTCTTAAGATCTTGTAAAGAATGAATTGCTTTCTATAGTTCTTCTTCACCCATCCAGGTATAATCGTCCACCGAACAATCTTTCCACTTCACAACATATTCCAAATATTCTTTTCATGCAGTCTTCTTGGCAACACGTGTATCCAAAAATTTGTTCAACAACTAAAAATTTTGCCATAGGCATTTTCTTCAACCACTATTGTTCCTTCCCTTCATCCTGGTTAAGATTCCCAGAAAATTGATCCACATAACCAACTATGTAGGGATACAAATCTAGTCTATTAAAAATGGGTGAAATGCTAATTCCTGGAGGTAACTCCAACTCATAAGCATTGAAAACTTGTGGAGGATCTTACAAGGTCCTATCTTCTTCATTTTGAATTTGTTATATTCTCCCCTTGGAAACCTCTATTTTCATAGGTTTTCTAGGATGACATCTCCCCCTTCAAATTTTACCTCTTTCCTATGTAAATTTTCTCATTTCTTGTAGATTTTTCTTGTATCATGTAATCATTTTTTACTTGCTCATGCAACTCACTCATAGCTGTTGTAAAATCCCCTCCATTGACAGTTCTATGCTCAATCTTTCCCAACTCTCTTAACTCAAAAATTCTCCTCGGATGCATGACGTACAAGATATAAAATAGAATCTTTCTCGTGCTCCTATTTGGTGATTCATTATAGGGGAAATCAGCCTCGACTAGCACATGATCTCATTTCTTTTCTCGATCACCTACTAAACTCCTCAACAAGTTAACCAAACTGCTATTTACAAACTACGTTTTCCCATGATACTGTGGATGATAGGCTAAGCTAAAATTTAGCTTAGTGCCAAGTTTCTTTGACAAGGTCCTCCAAACATTTATGGTGACTCTTGTGTCCATGTTAGAGATTATACTTTTTGGAAACTCATGCAATTGAACAATCTCATCAAAAAACAAATTAGCCACATGGGTGGCATCACTAGTTTTGGAGCATAGAATAAAATGAGCCATCTTAGTAAATATATCCACAACTACAAGGATTGAATCATTACCTCATTGAGTTATCACCTAAATATAGAACAAATCCATACTCACTAAATCCCAAGGTATTTTGGGAATGTGTAATGAATTTATAGTCCATCATTCTGACTTCTCCCTTTCGCATGTTTACATAGCCTTCTTACTCACATACCTTTGTACATCTCTCTTCATCTTAGGCCAAAAATAGAAGTGACTAACCTGCGGAAGTGTTTTCTCAACACCAAAGTGTCCAACGAACTTGCCATTATGCTTTTCTTGGACCAAGTTTTCCCTCATTGATCAATTGGGAACACATAGTTGTTTGTTCTTGAACAATAGCCCATCATGCAACATAAACTCTTTCCATAGACTGTTGTCCCTATTGACTGGATTTTTAGAAGCTGCAAAATCTTCTCTAAAATCAACATGAATGTCATATAAGTCATTCAAATAATCAAAGCCTAAAATTTTCATTTGACATTCCTTCATGATTAGGCATCTCCTACTCAAGGCATCAACATCCTTAATTGCCTTCCCACTAATGTGCTTCAAAACAAAAGTCAACTTTTGAAGGAACTCCACCCACTTTGCATTTTTATGATTTAACTTATGTTGCTGCATAATGTATTGTAAGGTATAGTTATCTGTATATAAAACAAAATCGTTAGGCATCAACTAATGCCTCCAATTCTTCAAAGACTGAACTAGCACATAAAATTATTTGTCGTAGGAAGAGTATTTCTATTTTTAATCATTTAAATTCTCACTTAAATATGCAATGAGCTTATCTTCTTGGCTCATTATAGCTCCAATGGTTGTTCCACTAGGATCACTTCTCACTTGAAAGAGTTGATTGAATTTTGGCAACTTTAACGCTGACTTCTCAATGATCTTCTTCTTCAAAAGTTGAATTTTTTTCTACTGTTGTTCTACAATAAAATGGCTGCCTATTCTTTTTGATGTTGTCAATGATAGGTGCAAAAATGCCACTAAAGCTCATGATAATCATTTGTATAAGTTGGCTAAGCCATGAAAACTTCTCACCTCAAAAATGTTCTTAGGTAATGACCAATTTACAATTGCCTCTATCTTCTTCGGATGCATTTCAAGGTAACCTTAGAAATGAAAAATCCCAAGCATAAAAGCTCACTCTTCATAAAAGAACACTTCTTCATGTTAATCAACAAATTTTCTTGCTGCAATCTCTCTAAAACACACTTCAAATGTCTCAAGTGTTCTTATTTAGTTTGACTAAAAATTAAAATGTCATCCAAGCAAACAATAAAAAAATTACCAATGAACTCCTTCAAGACTTCATTCATAAGCCACATAAATGTACTTGGTACATTTGACAAGCCAAATGGTTCAAATTTGATGGTAACCACTTTTTAGGTCAATCTTTGAGAAGTAAGTTGCCCCGTGCAAGCAATCCATCATATCATCCATATGTGGCAATGGAAGCCTATAATGAATGGTGATCTTGTTAATTTCTGTAGAGTGAGTGCACATTCTCCATTCTCCACCCTTCTTTCGAGTTAGTACTGTAGATAGAGCACATGGACTTAAACTTTCTCTTATTAGTCCTTTTTCCAACAATTCTTGGACTTGCTTCCTCACTTCATCACTCTCTTTGGGTTTCATTCGACATGCAACCTTGTTTGAAACACTTACTCCCAGTATCAAGTATATGTGATGACTAATGCTTCTTTTGGGTGGCAATTCGCTTACAGACTCATCAACTACAATATCACGAAACTCATGCAACAACTCCTGAAATTCAATAGGTAAATATACAATTTCAGTGTGCAGAAGTACTACCATTGGCTTTCAAATCACTGAATAACTTAGCTCGTCTTCTTCCACCTATTGTAGAAATTCCTTTCCACTAAGGAGCAGTGATTTTGGGTTGCTTGTTTCATCT